>CAEGAF010019086.1:0-10711 GCA_903067075.1 Micropoecilia bifurca | reverse complement strand
CCAGAGGCCTGAGGTCCGGGGGCCTGAGGTCCAGAGGCCTGAGGTCCGGGGGCCTGAGGTCCGGGGGCCTGAGGTCCAGAGGCCTGAGGTCCGGGGGCCTGAGGTCCGGGGGCCTGAGGTCCGGAGGCCTGAGGTCCGGGGGCCTGAGGTCCGGGGGCCTGAGGTCCAGAGGCCTGAGGTCCGGGGGCCTGAGGTCCAGAGGCCTGAGGTCCGGGGGCCTGAGGTCCGGGGGCCTGAGGTCCGGGGGCCTGAGGTCCAGAGGCCTGAGGTCCGGAGGCCTGAGGTCCGGGGGCCTGAGGTCCAGAGGCCTGAGGTCCAGAGGCCTGAGAAGCGGCTCTGACCCAACCAACCACACGCCTCCCTCCACAGCGGCTGCCTGCCGCGCTGCAGGTCTCTGCTGCTCTGACTAAGCAGTGAGGAGGCGGCAGACGCAGCAGCAGCAACATGCTGGTTTCTATGAATCCTCCGCCGCTCTAAAAATCACCACAATTACTCACTATTTCATACCTGGAATGCAGTTCAGTGCTGGGTTTGGGGTTTTCTGCAGGTTTTTAGAGGAATTTCTCCCAGTGTTACAGCTGGGATTATTTAACAGAATTAGCGTTTTTTCTGTCTGCATGAAGCAACGTGAGAAAAACCGTTTCTGCTCCTAAATCAGAGCAGCTCAGCATGTTTGCGGCTGCAGCAACATCCTCAGCATCACCCTGATCTTCTGCCCTCCTGCAGCCCATTTTATGACACTAGAGCAGAAAATATTGGAGATCAAAACCTTATCACACAAGTTTGGGGGAGAAATGTCCTCCTTTATATCTCTACGTATGGAGAGATTTTATTATTCAGGACAGGCGGCGTACAGAGCATGGTTGTGGAAATAGGAATAATCTCATGCAGCAGATTAAGTGGATTAATTAGGGTTTTATTCATCAGGGTGAATTGGTACCTAAAGGGCCTTCCTGCTGCAATGACGAGGATTTTTCACCCTTAATTATCTGGCAGAGGGACGAAGTCCTGCATGCGCAGAGGAATTCGACCAGCTGCTGCACAAATCTGGATCTTCACCTCACATTTATTTATTTATTGACATTTCAAGACAAGAGAGGAGAACAAAAAAGTGTTTTTCCTGTTGTGTTGCGCAGAAATTGAGGCTGGCCTGCGTGAAGTCGCATCAGACCGCAAACTGCTATCTGCCGATCGAGCCCCTCATCAGGCCCATCTCTTATCTGCTGATCATTTTCCACTTACCGAGTCTCACACACTCTCACTCTCAATAACCAATAGTTGTCAGAAACAAAAACCCGCTTACCAGACTATATACGCAGCTACTTGTGCAAACAGTTGGCATGAGAAAAGTTTACCTCACCAAAACCACCAGCTTGTTTTACTCAGAAGTTACATTTCTCTGTTTTATCTCTATTTTTGTTTTTGCTTAATTTCTCTGTACAACTTTAGAGAAATTAACTGAATGTTCCTTCGGGATGAGTGGAGTGTTGTGAATGTGAACGAACCGGCCTGATAAAACGTGCAAAGTGAGCCGAGCTGCAGCGAACCGCAGTCTGTCAGAAGAAAAGAGACCAGAAAAAACAGGCGCAGCCCTGAGAAATCGCTCGGCGCGCAGATGAAGATCCAACCACATTCTGATAATGTGAATAAACGGGGCGATTTGCACACGGCTGATGTGAAACCGGCGCCGTGTCAGGGGGGCAGGGAGGCCGACGCGCCGCGTCTTCTCCTGGTTTCCCCCCCCAGAAAACATCTAAAGCTCCTCTGGTTGCTCTGGACCCGGTTGTCACACACTCATCTCCAGGGTTTGGTGTCCGTCCAGATGCCTGTGTGTGTTGGAACGACTTCCTGTCAGAGCTCAAGGTGTAACCCCACCATCGCTTCCGTCTTTTATCAAGTTTCTATCAAAAGATTGTCGGTGCGGCTTTGGCAAGCAAGAATTATATATAAAAAAAAAAAAAAGGTGTGAATCTGTAATAAACCCAAAGAGGAAACGTTTCTTCTAGCAACAAGTGACAGAAAGCCAAGGTGAGGAACAAAGAGCTGCTGCAGAAGCATGTAAATTACAGCGATTTGAGACAGAAACGTTGCTCTGGCCTCAAAGACTCTGGTGTTTTACTACTGGCCTGGATGCTGGTGCCCTGTGACCTAAAACGGCTCTGCGTAGGCAGCATTATAAATGAAACCTTCAAAGACGGTTTAATCTCCCTTATCAGTGGTGCTGCGTATGCTGCCCTAGTGCTTCATCAGCAGTGTTTGTTTTGTTTGGATTCCTCCGAGGACGTGCAAAATCTACCCCCTTTCTAGCATGTGTGGGCTTTGACGTAGTTTATTTTTCAGATGACACCATTTTTACCGGCAGCTCAGAGGAGCAGAGAGAGAAAAAACAACAGAAAACATCGGCGGCGGCAGCGGCGGCGGCCGTCCCTGTGATCAGATCTGAGGAACCAAAAATAAACATTAAAAAGACTTTAAACTTTCTGCTTGGTAACTTTGAGTAAGTCGGGTGACGATGAGTTTACATTTTAAGGCCAAGTTTAGTCCGATTAATTTTATTTTATTTAACCTTTTTCTGATTTCAACCTTTTTCAGATTTCAACCTTTTTCAGATTTTAACATTTTAACCTTTTTTCTAATTTTTACCATTTTCTGATTTTAACCATTTTTCAGATTTTAACCATTTTTCAGATTTGAACCTTTTTCAGATTTCAACCTTTTTCAGATTTTAACCTTTTTCAGATTTTAACATTTTAACCTTTTTTCTAATTTTTACCATTTTCTGATTTGAACCATTTTTCAGATTTGAACCATTTTTCAGATTTGAACCTTTTTCCAGATTTGAACCTTTTTCAGATTTTAACATTTTTCAGATTTCAACCTTTTTCAGATTTTAACCTTTTTCAGATTTTAACATTTTAACCTTTTTTCTAATTTTAACCATTTTCTGATTTTAACCATTTTTCAGATTTGAACCTTTTTCAGATTTTAACATTTTTCAGATTTTAACCTATTTTCAGATTTTAACATTTTTCTGTTTAATCTTTTTTCTTATTTTAACATTTTTCAGATTTTAACCTTTTTTATGATTTTAACCTTTTTCGGATTTTAAAATTTTTCTGTTTAACCTTTTTTCAGATTTTAACATTTTTTCTGATATTAACTTTTATTCTGATTCGAACTTTTTTCAGATTTTAACATTTTTCTGTTTAACCTTTTTTCAGATTTTCACACTTTTCTGATTTTAACCTTTTTTCAGATTGTAACCTTTCAGATTTTAACATTTTTCTGATTTTAACCTTTTTTCTGATTTTAAAATTTTTTCTAATTTTGACCTTTTTCAGATTTTAACCTATTTTCTATTTAAAAGTATAAAGATGAAATGTTTTAAGCTGACAGACGTTTATCCAGGTTGTTCCAGTGAACAGAGTGACTGTCTGAAAGCAGCTGCAGTTTAAAGTGATCAGTTCATTTCATGAAGCTAAACACATCGAATAAAATCATTTATTTAACCAACATGCAGATGATACTGTTTTCTATTTGCATAAATGTTATGATTTTGTGATCATGTTATGATAAAAATCATAAATGTTATGATTTTTTTACTAAATGTAAAATAGAGATGCAATTTAAATCTAAAATGTATTTATAATTTCTAAGACGTTCACATGATCCATTATTTTATTTAACTAATTTTTAAATTACAGCTAATCATTAAATATGAACCGTATTTTACTGAAATATTAAATATTTCAAACTAACTTCTAATAGCTGCAGAAATGACTTTATCTCTTCTCACCATCAGCGTTGAGATGTTTCAGAGGTTTGTTGCATTTTCAGCAAAATTCAAATCAAGCACCGCAACTTAATGAGACCACGATCTGGGCTTTGACTAGGCCCACGGCTTTCCAGTTCTTGCTGGGTTTCCTGGTTTGTTTTGAGTCATGTTCTGCTTCAGCGTTATTTTTATTTATTGGTATATTTTAACTCCCCGTGTCAGTAGTTAATATTCCTGCTGCAGCTACGCGACCAAACCATCACACAGACATCTGATCACCGACATCCATTTATATTCTGACCAATTAGTCACATGAACTTTAATACAGAGAGAAGCAAGAACCTGCTGAAGGTCATAAAGACATTCTAGGGTTTTTTTTAGGATAAACCTGATGGAAACCATCAGACCTGGTTAGTCAGCAGATGTTTCTGTTAGTTTTCATTTTCTAAATCATCAAATTTTAAATGTTTCAGAAAGTTGCTACATTCTCCTTTCTGAAGGCCTTTAAGGTCCATGTCTAAGTTTCATACATTTTGACCTTGAAATTCAGGCTCCATGTCTGTGAATAAACCGGATTAAACTTTGATTGACATGACTTTCATCAATCCGGTCTTAATTTGGACTCGCACGTTGAAACTCATCTGGAAGTTTCAGTTTTCACATCGTAAAAAGTCATTTTTTAGCTCTCAGTTAGTTTTTATAACCAATCAGACGGATGAAGCAGAAACAGTTTAATACTTAAGTGAATGTTTGAACTGGAAGCAGATCTTTGGCTCTCAGATCAAAACTCATCTGATCTGCAGCGTAACGATGTTCTCATCTTCTCTTCACCTGACTGTGACTTCAGCCTTTCTAAGTGAATAAATGTCAGGGATCCATAATTTAACCGCCTAGTTTTCCAGTGGTTTTTCCTGCAGCTTATTGTTCAACTTTATATTAGTTATTGTTACCGTGATTTTCATGCACCTAAAGCATGTAAAATGGGACGACTGGTTTGGTGTTGTGGCGCTGAAGGACACGCTGAGCGCGCCTGACGATGACTTCCTCTGTGTTCTTCATCACTTTCTCTCTGGTAAACTAGGTCACCAGGGATTTCCTGCCTGCCCTGGTGCGTTTTCTCTCCAGATGACACCTGGTCTCCGAGACGCCGCTCAGCGCGGAGGAAACACGGAGCCAACTGCACACGCGACGCCGAGGATCGACTGTTACGAGTTAGCAGAGAAAGTGGAGCCTGTCGTCGACCTCTGCAGACTCAGCTGCAGCTCCAGGCCGGGATTTCTTACACATGCACACAAACAACAAGGGGCATATTTATTGCTTTAATTTTTCTAATTTAAAGTTTTCTTGAGAGATGCTTCCTGAAACAAAAGCTTTGTGTTGCTTCTCTCTCTCAGATTGAATTATTAACAACCCCAGGCTTACCTTTGCATTTCTAATTACACAACGTAGGGAGATAGCTCTGCAGCTCTGCAGGCGGCGGCTCCAGTCACTCTGGAGCAGAAACGGTTGGAGGCAGGGAGGCTCATTCCCAAAGTAGGTTACAGAAAACTCCTCGGCTTTCACAAAATCCACATAAATGATCACCTCTGGCCTCCAAATCTGATTTTTACACCAACTCCAACTCTGCTCAGCAGCCAAAACGCTAAACTACAGGTGATTGTGGAGGGGCTGAAAGGAAATGAGGAAAATAATGAGCTGCAAACTTCGATGACTTTCACACTGTCATTTTCCTCCTAACTTGTTGCTAATCACCCACAGTGGGCATGCGATCAAAGACTGCGGTTGAGGGGGAGGGGAGCTTTTTGTGGCGAGCTAAGCAGAATAATTCATCACACGTAGTCGCTGTGGGATCACAGAAAACTTCTCAGAACAAACAGAAAACTCACCTTTGCTTCCTCCTTCACCCACACCTGCGCAGCGCCGGCCCGGCTGCGCGCGCCGCCGCCGACAGTCATAGCGAGAGGACGGCGCTGTCAGATTCGCAGAAGGTGCTCCTTCTGTTTCGCACCCTGGTCTCTCTGAATGATTAATGTTCCGTTTCAGGGACGCCATCAAAAGCCTCTCTAAGAACCGCGCAGTCACCGATACGGAGAAAGTTTCTGAAGGGGCAGATTCATTGACAGCAGGGCTCTTTCACAAAACCTAACAGAAAAACAGGCCCAGAAAAACCCACACAGCCAGGAGTCGGTTGCACTAGTTTTCCGACCTCTGGATGGTTTCGGCGCCCCTGCCTGCAGAAGGTCGCGGTGCAGCTGGCTGTGGTTTGGCCCCCCGTCTCGCCTGAGCCCCTCCATGCTGCTGTGTGGTCATCCCTTCGCCCCCCCAACCACCCGGCTCTGCACAAACAATGCCTGGCCACCATGGCAGCAACGGGCCGCCTTTCCTCCAGCCTGTCACACTTACCAACGACCGCAGCTTCAGCACAACGCTGACAGAGTCGCCTGCCTTCAAAGCCGACATCACGAGCAGGATGACGAGTCGAGGAGACGCTGCTGGTCCTCCGGCTCCACACAACTCAAACTGAAAGGTCTGAATTGATCTCAAACTGCTCACCCTAACCGGGTTAAAGAGGTTTGACTGTTATAACCAGCAGATCAGATGCAGCACCACTATAAAGATAGGCAGAAACCTCAATAAATCACGATAATCATCGACATTTATTACAAAGTGATGCTTTCACAGCCTTCGTTTCTGCTCATTTCAATGAAGAAACGACGATCAGGAGACTTTAGAGCCGATTCTCCAGCTGGACTTGATTATGTTATTCATGAAAAATGATCTGAGACAAAACATCTATATTTTCCTGGCAGTGAAACTTTCTAGATCCAAAGGTTAAACTGGGAGCTGCAGTCAGAAACAAGTGGAGGGTTTTCTGCTGCTACGAGTCGACTGGATGTTACACCAACAAGGAAACTCAAATATCCAATAAAACCTTTGAAATCCATCCATCCATCCATTTATTCAAATTGTAGAATGATTAAAAATATATTTAAAAATAACTATTTTCAGAAGCACTAGACACACCGGGATGGAGCTGGACTCCCAAAAGCTGCTCCAACATGTAGTTTGGTTTATTCAGTGAACCGGCGGTTTAATACGGGTCAACCGAAGGAAAACTGGAAAAACAAACCAGACTGACTGCAGCTGTGAGTTTACCAACCTACACATGTTTATTAATGTATGCTAAGCCATTGTGACATTTAGAATCTGAGCAGTAGGCGAAAACAATGCCAAGAATAAATGAGAAATGGTTTTCCATAAAGCGCAGCGCCTGGCGGCTCTTTGTGTTTTTTCAGTTTTTAAAAACGTGTTTGGCAAGTATTGTACTTTAAATCAAACTAAGTAAGTTGTACGGATATTGTAGGATTTTATAAAATTATTAGTATTTAAAAAGGAAGTTATAGTAAATCCTTTTGGCTCCTACCTGCTGACATACAGGTCTATCTGTTAATGTTCTGTTAATTGCATTAGTAAAAGTGTTTTTCTTTAGTGGATTGGGGCCAAATCTGACTACAGCCCAGGGCCCAGGTCCTAGTAAATCCGGCCCTGGTGTTATAACAAATTTCTTTAAATTACGCAAAGAGACAAACGGCTTCGAGACTCAAAACATAAAAATAAGATCTGGTGCTGTGAGTTGAGGTTCATCGATGTTTTAACGCCCTAAAAACAATCAAGTCAACCTGAGCTGCAGGATTTAAATCCCATTTGTTGCAGCGTTTCCTCAGGAAAACTCTTTATTTTCCACAGAAACTAGGAAACAAGAACTTGAAGGTCGAGGCGCCAATTCATCCCGTTAACCAAGTGTCCTTGTTCTCCGCTTCGCTCCGCCTCTCAATTTCAAATCGGGAGTTTAACCTCGGAGCAGATTCTGCTCACGCTACGGCAGCAGACCTGGCCAGGCACCATGGGAGAATTACCTCCCATAATTATACCGCAATTATGACCCAGATAGAAATCAGCATTATTTCTCCAAAAGAAGAAGAAAAAGAAGGAGGAGAAGAAGAAGAAGAAGAGGGGGAAAGTTGAAATGAGAAGTGGGAGGAAGGGAAGGAGCTGCAGCTTTGGTGTCTCTGAGGGGATTGGTGACAGTCCTGAGAAACAAAAGCTGCCAAATGGACAGAAAACCTTTTCTAATTAAGCACAGAGGAAAGATGGTGTCTGCTAATTATAAAAGTGCCAGAGATTCTTAACTGCTTCAGTTCTGTGAATTTTCAAAGTTAAGAACAAGTGAAGAAAGGGAAGCTGGAAACTTTCTCACTGCTCCAAACTGGATGGGTTTATTTCTGTGTGGTGTTATTCTGCAGCTGGCCACTAGGGGCTCTGGGAGCCTCTCAGGCCCAGAAAGCTGGTCCTGCACCTTTAAGCTCTCAGATCACATCTCCAAAAGAAAGGCAGAGAAAAGAGGGAAGGTTAGCGGCTCTGCGCTCCGTCTGGAAAAAACCACATCTGCTCTTCATATCCGCCTGCCGCTCTGCACAAAGTGGACTCCTGAAGCCGAGCGGGTCGGACCCTCGGCCGCACGGCGTCACCATTCCCTCTACAAACACAATTTGGAGAAAGGAACTTGTTTATCCAAGCGTCCGGGGTTTGGATCGCAGGCAGATAACGTCTGGAGAGGTTTGTGTCTCCGAAACATCTGTGTCTTGAGTTTCCCGTCACCAGGCAGCGGCTTTGAAACGACCTGCTGCGACAAACAGCATAAACACTCAGGTAGATGATGGAGGCTGGTGGAGGCTGGTTCCTCTCCGAAAAGCTGGGAAAACAACGTTTCTGCTCTTTATAGCTCAAATATTCACATCTCCAACACATTCTGTCAACCAAAAACACAAATCTGTGTTTGGTTGATACAGAACAGCCACCAGTCTAAACAAGGTGGTCCAAAATGTGGTCTGGGGGCCATTCTCAAGCCTCAAAGTGATCTTGGCACAAATTTTTTGCAAAAGTTTTAAAACTTTAAAAAAAGAAAAACTTGAAGTTTTGAGTCAAAAAGGATCCAATTCAATCTTGTCCAGGTCTGTCAAAGTGTCACAGGACAGATTTAGTAAAATCTTCTTCATGAAGCAACGAGAACAAAGTAAATCTGCTTGTAGATTCTATATTTCAGATCGACAATGATCTGCACCTTTTATTTTATTCAAATATACGGTTCTGTTCATGCAGGTAAAAAGGAAAACATTTTCCAGTTGAAGAAAAATATAAACATGTTTTTTTGCTCATTTACTTTCAATTTGACCGTTTTGGCCCCAGAGAAAAAATGTGGGAGACCATTGGGCTGAACCAAGGAGAGCATTCATCAGAGTGGCCTAGTCAAAGTCAAGGTCTAAATACAACTGGCAAGAAAACTGACTAAACTTTAGTCCTACAAATTCCTGATTCAGGAGGGCTGAAAATCGGAAAATGATGGATTTATAGACATTTATCTACGGATTTTCTCTCAGTATTCAGATATTTTGTTTTCCTTCGTGATAAAAAAAAATGGAAAAGTTGAAGGAGTGTGAAACAAACGTCTCCTCACTGGTTGGTGTGAAAGCCGCCGCCATCTTTGTCAGGTCCAACCCAGAGCGGCCTGATGATTAATAACAGTTACATCTCTGATGTGCGGCGGCAGCGGCAGAACCATCACTTATTCCTGAAAGCCACCTGATTACAGAGGAGCAGCTTCTCCCTAAAAACACGCAAAACGGCTCAATAAAGCACCTTGAGCGACGATTGGGATCTCACTCATATTCCCTCGTCACCAAGATGAATGGATGCGTCTGCAGGGAGGGACGGCGGCGAACCGGCCGGCGTTTAATCAACTCTGCGTCACGCTGCTCAAAACCTGGAGACAGTGGCATTTATTTAGAGACAGCTTGATGAATTCATTTGTTTTTTTTTATTATTATTATTATCTGCAGAAATGCAGAATAATGTCCTGAGCTGAAAAATGGAGCAGCAAGAAGAGAAGGCAGGAAATCAAAAATCTACGTTAAAGTCAGAGGCAGCTTCATGTTTTGGGGATTTTTTGTTTCGTCTTTCTTGTAAATGGAGAGATTTAGATATTGAGGGAAAATTGTGCAACAGGAAACACGAATCAGATAATTCACTAGTGGTCACACAAACATCTTGTACAAATTCACCAAACTGACTCGAGGCGTCTGATCTTTGAGGATTTTTGAGGTTCGCCGCAGCGAAAAACAAGCCGGCTCTTCATAACGCCGCTATCTGCACCATCTGCACACATTTGGAGCTGGCCTGCAATATCCTTCAGAGGACAAAGTGTGTGAAATGAATCAATAAACTCAAAAGCCCCAGAAATCTCAAATCCATTAGAAGCGCATATTACTTCAAAATGGACTTGCATTAAGTGTCAGATGTCTGCGATAAGGCCGCCTTCATTTGGGTTTGGCTGTTTTTTCCCCTGATGGGACGCATGAGTGGTGTCTCCTTATCACTCATGCCATAAAGTGCTATCTGTGTCTCTTATCGCCCGTCTTTGCACGAAGGAGGAACAGAGAACGACTGCGACAGGGAGGGAGAGAACGGAGGACAGAAAGCAGAGGATGATAAAAATCGCTGTTCCTGCTGCTGTGGCCACATGCATGTACACCTGAGCGAGTGGACAAGGGCGGCGTCTCACGTATCAAACAAGGCCACGGCTCTGACATGCCCTTATCTGCTGCAGCCTTTCACCATGAACAGCGTCGCTGCTGCTGCTGCAGCCTAAACAGAGGAAATCAGGCTGCAGCAGAGAACCTGGAGGCTCTGCTCACCTCTCCTCTAAGGCTGTAGTGATACAATAATCTCACGATACGATGCACGATATTCTGCCCACAATACGATATATATCGCAATATTCAGCAAGTTATACAATTCAATACAGTTTTGTGATTTTCTGAAAGATTTTAGAGGGACAGAGTGATTTTGGTGACATTTTGTGACTGTTATAAAGTTGGA
>CAEGAF010019082.1:0-15249 GCA_903067075.1 Micropoecilia bifurca | reverse complement strand
GGAATGAAACGGCTCACAGGAGGAATGAAACGGCTCACAGGGGGAATGAAACGGCTCACAGGATGAATGAAACGGCTCACAGGGGGAATGAAACGGCTCATATCGGCTACCTGACGGTACCTTTGGATGGAAACCTTTGTGATGGATTCTGTTTATATATTTCTAGATTTACTCAGCTGTGATATTTGACAGTTTAGTCAGGATCTAATCCAGACTAATTTAGTCAGGATTAGATCCTGACTAAATTAGTCTAATCTTGACTAATTTAGTCAGGATCTAATCCTAACTAAATTAGAAACCTTTGGATGGAAATCTTTGTGATGGATTCTGTTTATGTATTTCTAGATTTACTCGTCTGACTATATAATTTAGTCAGGATTAGATCCTGACTAAACTGTCAAATATCCCAGCTGACTAAATCTAGAAATATATAATCAGAGTTCTGCCCGACTCGGGTCATTTTGACAAAACCAATCAGAACCAGAACCTGTGACTAGAAGACATGAATGTTCAGTGAAAACAGGAAGCAGATGCTGATAGAAACACTGAGAAGTTAATTACATCCAGCTGTCGGCACCGCTAGCTAAAACGGCGGCTGCGCTAACCCAATAGCACCAGTTATAAACATCCACTAGCGCTAAACGCTGCATCAAAATAGCCTTTAGCTCCTGCTGAAGCGCTAAATGTTGATGCCCGTCACGCGTCCAGGACTCGGCACATGACAACATGGCTGCAGTGTGATGCTGTTTCACATGCCGTCGCCAAATAACAGAGAAAAGTCGCCACATTTGTCGCTAGCAGATCTGAAAATTATCACTAAGTTTGCAACAGAGGAAATGGAACTGCTGCACAAACAGACTTCAAAATAAGAGTATGAACATAAATGTTACACCACCTGAAGAATTTTTAACAGTTAACCAAAACCTCAACAGACATCAAACTTTATCCAACTGAAAGTTTACAAAATTAGCGCAGTAGAAGTTTAGCAGAAAGTTGGATACTGTACCTTTAAGACTGAACAAAGCAGATCTGGATAAACTTCCTTCATAAACCTGGACATCCAGAATTTGTCTGTAATAATTGTGAGCTTTGAACAGTAGAGCTGCTGCCAGGGGTTTTTATCCTGAAACTCAGTGTTTATCTTCTGCTCACCACCTGCTGATCTCTTCTAAAACTATTCAATCTGTTTTTCTGCACTTGGTTTGATCAAATTAATCGTCTATTTTCTATCGTCCTGATATGAAAACTGTAGAATTGGAAGAAAGAATGACTTGTAATAATAAAACGACTGGATGTTTCAGGGCCTGATTTAAATCAGATTAGATTAATACCTGAATCTGTCACAAAATTGGACAGGTTTCTATATTAGGTATCAGTTTCCAATCCATCTATTCCGTCTAATCCTATGATTTGTGGTTAATTTCAAATTACTAATTTCAGTTTACGAACCATTTAAAAGGTTTGTTGTTGTTTATATTTACACGTTTGACCAAGTTATTAAATTTCTTGTTTTCTTATTTTAAAGGAAACAAGAATTTTTATAGTTTTAGTTTTAAAGTCCCTCCACTGGCTCCTTGTAGCTCAAAGAATAGACTTTAAAAAAACTGTAGTTAGTTTATAAATCCCTGAACGGTTCAGCACCTTAAAGGTCTGTTATTGCTGTACCAACCGTTTGGACACCCCAGGTTCTGGTTCTGGTTCTGCTTTGCATCCAGAACCAGAACCAAACCAGGAGAAGCAGCTTTCAGCTTCTATGCACCACAAATCTGGAACAAACTTCCAGAAAACTGTAAAACAGCTGAAACACTGAGAGCCTGTTTAGAGTCGCTTATGGATAAACTGAACGTTCTTATTTTTATTTTTACTTTTATTAAGGTTTTTATCTTTTTAAATCTTTTTCAAACTCTTTGTCTGTTTCTATTTTTATTTTAAATTGTTTTATAATATTTTTCTTTTTTTTCCGTCCAAACTCTCTGTCTGTTTTTATTTTTATTTTAATTGTTTAAAGCACTTTGAAATGCCTTGCTGCTGAAATGTGCTATACAAATAAAATTTGATTGATTGTTTGATTTTTACATCAGCTGTTTTACTCCTGACTGAACAGATTAAAGTTGTTTTTGCGTGTTTCACCAAGCTGGTGAAGCCATTGGTTGTATTTTTCTGTACTGGTGCCGAGTTATGGGTAAATGTAAAACTTTATTTAACCCTTTTTACGCCGGAGTTTCGAGCGTCTGCCTAAATAAATCTTCCTTATTTTACTCGTAAGTAGTTCTTTAAATGTCCTGTGAGATGATTTACTTAACCATGAATCCATAACAACCGGAACTTTCAATATCCAGCAAGTTATTTTAGTAATTTACCGTCTATTAACCAAGTGATTAATTACTCTCTCTGCAGCTGTGAAGTTTCCCTATTAACCCGATATTTGCTGGAAACTACAACGTCTCCCCTTTCAGAAACCGTTGGCATTTTTCAGACAGCGCCACGTGTGGCGGAATTACGGTACTGCAAATTTAGATGCGTCTCCGCCGACACGTTCCGGTCTAGAAGGGTTAAAAAACAAGTGTTTCAAGTGATTTCAGCTGATTTCCTGCATCGTATCAGCTGATATTAACCCCTGGATGTCGGTGCCAGCAGTGCAGACGGCGGGTCGTTGATTTAGATGTTTCTGTCTCTTTCAGACGACTCCATCTATGAATCTCCGGAGCCGTTCCTGACGGACGACACCACCGGCGGCGGCGGCCTGGCGCTGCCGTCCGCCATGTTGCTGTCGCTCCTCCTCCTCGTCCTGCTGCTCGCCTCCTCCTAGCGCCTCCTGCTCTCCCTCCCGCTGCCGCCGGGACACGTTCGGGAAGCGAGTGCAGCTCCCGCTCCCCGACCTCCGACCTTTTCCCTGGAGGTGGATGAGGAGTCGGAGACCGGCGGCGGGAGGAGCTGCGTCTGGAGCTCCTGGCAACGTTTCTGTTAAAAAACCCCCGAAAAACTGTTTCAGGTCTGAACGCTGAGGCTCCACTGACCTCCATGTTCACAGCTGGCTGGATTTTATACAGTTCAGAAAACTCTTTTAAAAAGATCCATTCATTTTTTAAAAATCTCACTTTGTCCATTTTCATGTCGATGCCAAAGTTTTGTACGTTCCAAGATCCCTGCTAAGGCCATACGAGTCGTTAATCACCTAAAACATACATACATTTTGAAACGTCGATGTGTTTGACTCTTTTCCATTAAGACTGACTAAATCTTACAAAAACCTTAAAGGTTTCATGTAAAATTCACATGTTGCACGTTTTAATGCTTCCATTTGAGCCTCAACAATTTCTAGAAACAGTTTTAAGCGCTTAAAAAAAAAATCAGCCAGGAGTTTTGTGGTAATTAATAAGCTCATGTTTTTTTGGTGTCTAGAAAATGAGCCGTTTCAAAAATCTCTGGAATATTGAGTTACGTTTGACGGGCATTTCGCCGTTACCTAGCAACCCCAGCTGAGTTACGCCCGTTACCTAGCAACCCAAATGGAGCTCCAGCTGGTTTTAGCACTGTACAACGGCTGCTGGAAAAGACAGTGTTTTGTTTTTGACTTACCATCCAGAAACCACTTGATGCATCTAGTTGGTTGTGCAGGAGGCTCCAGTTCTGCTTTTCAAAGATGTACGGTTGTATAATTTTGCTGTCATTTTCACATGTGAGTGTAAACGTTGAGTTGGGGACGCGGCCAGCAGCAGCTTATTGGGATTTAAAGAGACAAGACGTCCTAAAACAGCTAAAATCTTATCATCTAAGAATTATTTTGTTCAGAAAATGTAAAGAACATATTTTGTTTTATCCATATATTTGACCCAACCTGTTCAAGGAAGACGACTGTAATGAGAAAGTCAAACTGTCTCCAACTGGTCTGTGTCTTTCAAACGGAAACTTCATTTATTTACCTGAACCTGAAGGAAAATTTAACCAAATGTACGTTTTCTATGCCAAAATCTCTCCCAAAATAATACTTTTGTTGCACAAATAAGACTTAGTGCTGAATTATGCTTAAAAAAATAAGTAATAGAATTTTTTTAAACTATGCATGTTAATTTCCTGACGCATCTAACAGCTAAAAACAGCTTAAAGGTTTCATTAGAGATGAGCAGTGCCATCTGCTGGCCACATTAGACACTGCAGCTCTAACAAACTGGATCCAGGTCTGGAAACCTTCCCAAAATACTGAAGTTTCTCCCCGATACATGAAATCTTTTTTGTTTTAATCTGCATTAATTAAAAATTACAGCAATAAGAGATAAATTGAAGCAATGTTTAAATAAGTAATGAGTAGTTATTTGGATAAATGTGCTATTTTTGGATCCCTCGTGAATAAACGGGGCTCAGTTCTGCCTGTGCAGCCTGGCGGTCAGTGGAGTCCAGCCTCAGCCTGAGAAACCCGTCAGAGACTGAAACCGTGTCCAGCTCTCATCCGTGGGAACGTCATCCGGTCCCAGTGACCAGGAAAAGGCTCGACTCGCCGTCGGCCATCTTCCCATCACTGATGATCGCAGTCGCAGCGAGACACGGTTTCCACCAGCAACAAAATCAATGCAAAGACCACAAAGTTATTCAAATATTGACAAAAACCACAAAGTTACTAAAATATTCATGAGTCACACCGGTCAGCAATAATGGGCTGAAAGGTGTGTTGGTCTCAGTAACTGTGTGTTTTTTTTTTTTTTTACAAATGTCAGCTAAATGTCGATATTCTGCCAACGTTGACAAATTACAGTTTCATGAAATGGACACTTCCTGTCGTCCTCTTTGTCGTTTCCTCCAGTAGTAACATCCAGTTGTTGATCATGTGGCTCCAGTGATTAGAAAGAAAGTGTTTCCATTGCAGTTTTGCAAAATAAATTAATTTCGATAGAGCAGAAAAACTTCATCTTGGCGCAAAAAACGGGAGTTTTTTAGAAATTGGTGTTTCCAATTAATTTTCTTAATTCCAATTTGCACAATTTTAAGGTCAGTAGAAACATTACCTGTGTTTCCACTACAAATGTCAGCAAAACATCGACATTCTGCTGACGCTGCCACTTCCTGTCGTCCTCTTTGTCATTTCCTCCAGCAGTAACATCCAGTTGTTGATCATGTGGCTCATGGTTTCCATTGCAGTTTTGTGATGGTTCTGGTTGAGATGCTTCTTCTGACTTCCTGTTCGTGGCTCGGCTCTGATCTCCACGGTTAATAACCGGAGCGTAAACCGTCCAGCCCTTCCCAGTCGACGGACTTTCCTTCCTGAAAACCTGCCAAAGACTCGCTAAGCTTTTTTATTGGACGCTTCTTTGGAGTCGGGCTTGGACTGGGCTGCCAGCAGCTGATTCAAGGGGCGGCGCTTCCTTCTTATTTTCTAAATTTTGTCGTTTTGTTGTAAATATAAAGTAAAACCGAATGTCCTGCGAGAAATACAAATGTACAAATATATGAATGGCCTTTTTCTCCCCCCCCCGGTCCCCCCCCCCACTGGTGCTGAATTTTTAATGACTGCGAATCGGCGCCACCTTGTGGTGACGCCTCTCATCAGTAAAATCCCGGAACTTCGTGTTGTCTTCATCACCTCATGACGTCCTTCCATCCCGGATGGAGGGAGGCGTGTCCTTGTGAGCGGAGGAGCCAGGGGCATGCTGGGAAATGCAGTATCTGAAACGGCGGCACTGTGACGGAGGACGGGCGAAAACGTTGTGAAGACGAACGTTTCCTTTCTGCCATGTAGTTTTGAAACCCAGGAGATTAATCATATGTGATGTAAAGTCTGATGTTTGTTGTCGTTTTATTTCCTGTTCGGTTCCTGCCTGAATCACGATGCATTCTGGTCGCTGTAGTCCTGTGAGTTCTGGTTCTTTCGCCATGTTAATGTTGATTTTTTGTGTGAATGAATTTAGTTTTTTTGTGGCACTAAACGTAAAAGAAGAGAAATAGTTACAGAAAATAAAGTTAAGTGTTTATTCAAGAAGGAAATGTTTTTCTACATCAAAATGTCTCCATATTCTATTCTTTCAAAGACAAAAAAAAAATCTGTTTTTTTATATTTTCTTATTGGATGCTTATAAAGTCCTGGTGTAAAGTTAAACAAAGCATTTATCTGATTGGCTCCAGAGAGGTCAGAGGTCACAGGCCTCCTTTTGTTAGCCTGCGCTGCATGAGCAGGAGAAATAAATTATATTTCAGAGAGAAAATGTTACGATATGAACCTGTGTTTGATAAAAAGTCACTGCTAATAAAAAGATTTAAGTTCCACTCAAAAAGCTTCGTCTGAATTATTTTATATTTAAGTTGAAATTTAAAAAGTGGGCAAAAACTGATTTATAATATATTGACATATTGAAATTAGTTGCAGCAAAATATGAACATATTTTACTTTTTAACACTTAAGGGAGATTTTTTAATGTTAAACAGATTAATGACTTGTGCTAATTTTAAAAAAGGTTTTTTTTAAGTCTAAACTGTCCCTTTAAATCTTCCTGGTTATTACAACAATAAATATTTTCTCATCAAAACACCTGAAAGACAACTTCTAGATTGTAAATAGTAATTTTCTTTTTTTTTTTACAAAATTTGCAAAGCATAAAATAAATTTCAAAAATCTTTTAAAATTGCTAAGCAAATATTTGAATCTAAAAAGGTTTATACATGCGTATTAAAATATTTTTAGGAAACAAAATATTCATAAATGTGAATTACTGGCTTGGAAGGCTAATAAATAGAAATATGAATGAAGGAATATTTTTAGGCAAAACAGTTTATAAATATGAATTAATGAAATATTTTAAAAGTTTATAAATATGAATTAATAAAATATTTTAAATTTTAAAAGTTTATAAATATGAATGAACAAAATATCTGATGATAAAAATGGTTTAAAAAATTTACTGGTAATTTTAAAATGAGTTAGAAAGACAAACTGAACAAAAATTAACAGAAGCTCAGTTTGAACATTAAATTTAACATTTAGACCAAAATAACAAACGCAGCTGCTGTAGATCTGAAGTTCAGAGAGAAACTAAATGAAAGGACGTTTCTCCTCTGAACTCCTGACATGTGGAGCCGTTTCACATCTGCAGATCTTCCTCCAGTTTCTCGCTGCTGCCAATCAGTCGGACTCAGAGACACCCGAACCCTGAGCGAAAGGCGGGAAGGTGGCAGCGGTCCAGTTCCGCCATGTTGTCTTCATTATCTCATTATGAGGTCCAGTTTATCTCATTATGAGGTCAGCCTGGAGGCCAGCTGAGCTTGGCGCAGCGCCCAGGAAACGCGCCGCTGTCGGCCAATCAGAGCGCAGAACAGTCACACTGGAGGTAATCGAGTACTTTTACCTGCAGCTCCAACACAAAGTATTCAGATACATCTTTTTAAACCTCTAATTGATTTTATTCTGCAGATTGTGAGGATTTTCAGGCTCAAATTCAGCAAAAAGCTTCAGAAATGACTCAAAAAAGCATGAAAATTATAATTAAATAATATACTTGATTTTTTTTCATAAACTGCACTGCAAAAACAATCTCTAACCAGTACATTTGTATCTGTTTTTTAGTGCAAATTCTTTATTGAATTTCAAATAAGATAAAACTAACTTATAAGTTAATTTTTTACAAAGATCTCAGGGCTTATTTTAAGTTGATAATTCCCTAATACTGATGAAAAGGTTCTGCAGATTATTTCACTTACAGCATGAACAAAATATATTGTTTTAAGTGTAACAATCTGTTGGACCTTTTCATCAATATTAAAATGCAACCGATGCAGAAAAGTTACTTATAAGTTAATTTTGTCTTATTTTAAGTGTAAAACTATTTGCACTAAAAAGCTACAGAACTTTGTGAATTTTGTGTTTTTGCAGTGTAGACTGTTTTTAATAAAAAAGCAGAAAATATTGATACTATAATGTCCAGAAAACATTATAAAGATATAAAGACGTCTTGTGACGCAGCAGCAGCACAAATTCACAGTCTGTTACTTTAGTTGCTAAATAATTTGTAGTTTAAATGAAAATTTATGAGCAGAAATGAGTTTTTTCTTCAGCTGAATTTCATGTGAAGTCTGAGCTCATCGTTCTGAAAATCTGTTCATTTTGTGATGTTAAAATATTCAGGTTAATATGAATAAATCTGGATCTAAAATAAAATAATCCCTCAGCTAAAGATGAGACGCCTCCAGTAGAAAAGTTCCCTGGACTCAAAGTCCAATTATTCTGCTTCCTCAGATTCTTCACTTTAAGATTTTCCACTAAACGATTTAGGGTTGCAACTAATGATTATGTTTGTAATCGATTGTTCTGGTGATAAAAAGTAGGCATATTTTTAATCTAAGCAATATCAAACTATTGCTTAGATATTTGCTTAGATATTTAGATATTTTATTTCTTTTTTAAATAATAAAATTTACTTTTTTTGCCTAAAATACAATAACAGGCATTTAGTGAATCTGAACTGGTTTTTGTGAAAACATAATTACAGACAAAGGGTTTTTGTTTTTTTATTTAAAATTCAAATTATCTATATTTTTGTCTTAGTTTATGCTCTGTGTTATTCTTTCAGTAATTTGAATTTTTTTGAGTAGACACCAGCTACCGATTATGGATTACTCAATTATTTGACTATTTAATAACTGATTCATAATAATTAAGTCTTATTATCAGTAGCAGTAGAATATTAGCTAAATGTTTTTATCAGTTTACTTGTTTTAAACTGTCATGTAACCCAGTAAATGTAACATTTTAGTCTTTTATCCGGATTTTCTGTCATTCATTGAAGAAGTTTCCTCTCAGAGTCTTGGAAGCAGCAGGAAGTTGGTCTTCTCAACTTCCTGTTTGTTTTATGACCCGTCATGGTTAGAATAATGCTGAGTCAGCCTCTGAAGAAAACAGGAAATCAAACTGATTTGATTCAAACCGACTCTATCAAGGCTGAGCAGAAGTTTAAACTCCTTCAGCTTCCGGTCTGCGGCTCAGACGCTTCCAGGCGGTTCTTAAAGTTACGCTGCCACCTGCTGGTTGGATGCATCACTACAACTCAACGCTGCAGCGGCACGGAGGGAGAAACGGCTCTGAAAATTAGACAATCCTGAAAGAAAATGATATTTTGAGTCACGTCTTTCAAAAAGTTTATAACCTTTTACTCAAAAAACAAAACAAACAAAAACAAAAAAACTTACTGATTATTCTTGTTTAGTTTCTAGTGGAAATGTTTTAATTCTGTTAAATAAGACAAAAAAATAACTTCCAAGTGATTTTCCAGTGAGATTAAGTCTGTATAAGTCAATAATTCTTGAATAGAGATACAAAACGTACTATAAAAATATTTGAATCAAAGGTGATTGAAACTAAAAAGTTTTGAAACTTAAAAAAAACTTGAAACTGAAAGAAAGATTTGAAAAAAATATTTTGAAACTGATAAAAAGATTTGAAACTGGATATAAAAAATTTAATTGAAAACAACATTGAATATGAAAAAACAGAATTGACAATTTTTTTCTTTTTCACATCAATTTTTCAATTTCAAATCCTTTTTTATTAATTAAATATTTCCTTCTCAGCTTCACAACGTTTTTAAGTGTCATTGTTTTTCTTTTCTTTTTTCATGTCCCTAATTTAGCTCCATATCTCTCCTCCTCCATGTCGCCATGTGGACGCGCGGCCAGCAGGTGGCGCCACCTGAACAGCGGTGGTTTTACAGGCTGCAGTTTCTCAAAGATGTTTTTCCCAAAAGATTAGAGCCATTTGGGGGGAAATGGCGAATTCTGGGAAGAAAATCAAGTACAAAAAAAGGAAATTCTGGGGGGAAATTGTCAAAATTATGAGATGAAAGTCATAATTCTGAGAAAAACGTCAGACTGTGTCGACTTTTAAAGTGACCCTAATCTGGCTCCGTAGGTTTCAGATCATTTTTCTGGGTATTGATGATTAATTTCAGGCTAAATGCAAAATAGATTTTAAATACCTGATCAAAGTGCTGATAGATGGCAGAATTTAGCCTGAACTGATCAATAACTGATCAGCACTGTGATTTTCAGAGTGGAGGCCGCCAGGGGGCGCTGTGCTCAGAGCTCTGAAGAAGATTAGAAAATAGATGCAAAAACAACATAAAAACGAATCCCATATATTTTTCTATTTTAAAATTTTTTGTTTCCTGTTTTTCAATCATTAAAAATATAAAATGTGTTAAAATAATTTATTTAAATATCATTTCTGATTAGCTTCCAGTTAAAATCAACTTTGCTTCTGAAACTAGAAATGAAAATGTTTAATAAACAAAAAGAACTTTGGGAATAAAATCTTATTTAACGTGATTAACATAAGATATTACATGTTTTTATATATAATCAAAAAACAGGGTTCAGTTGAAAAATGAAATATTTTTTGGTTAAAAAAAGTCATAATAAAATCTGATATTAACATTTTCCACCATAGAAGTCAGGAGGTTAGCATTGATGCTAAATTAATGTAATAATTACTGAATTGTTTAGTATTTACCCAGTTATATTCACTTGAGCTTTGGAAGTATTTTTACTATGCTGTACTTTTTACGTTTAGTAATTTTATGGTGAAGTATTTTTACTCTTACTTGAGTCAAATCTCTGTAATTTCTTCCCACTGAATGAAAAACAAACTTATTCACCAAACTCAGACACACACCTGCAGTTTCTGTTAAGGTTTTGTAATAAAATTAAACTTGGAAACATTTTCTTTTGCTTGATTTATTTTTATTTTTGCCACTTACATGAATTGTTGTCATTTTGGTTCTCAAAATACCAAAATTTCCACTTAACTTTACATTTTGTAGGTGTTTCATTTTACATTTGACACAAACCTGCAGTTTCTGTTAAAATTTTTCAATAAAATTAAACTTGGAAACATTTTCTTTTGCTTCATTTTTTATTTATTTTTTGCCATTTATATGAACTATTATAATTTTGGTTCTCAAAATATCAAAATTTCCACTTAACGTTACATTTTGGTCCATCTGATTATGTAAATTTTTAATATTATCTATTAGATAATTTGATCAGTTGAGTAAACTTTTTACCAAAAACCGTTTTTACTTTGGGTAAAAATATGTTGAAGTTGAGCTACAGTTACTTTAACTCATCTGACTATGAGACCATTTCTTCATGTAAACAATAATTTAATGTAAAATATGAATCCTTGCAGCAATGAGGGCAGAGAATCTGATCTCATTGAGCAACTAAACACTCGTGACCTTTGACCCGTGTGGAGAGAGGAGGGGGGGGGGGGCACGACGTGCAGGAGGTCGTGACGGAGTAAGGAGGAGTTGGGGGGGTTTGGGGGCCTGCAGGTCCCAGGGGTGCAGCTTCCGGCCGGCGGGGGGTGTCGGAGCTTTTAGCCCCAATGAAGCCGCCAGTAGCGGCGTGGAAACGACGCCAGCCCAGCGCCCCCCCCCCCTCCCCTTCCCCCCCCCCCGGGGGACGCGCAGGGGGTCCGCGGGCCTCCATAAAAACACGCAGAGACGAACCGGGACCTTCAGATGAGGTCGGACTTTCTCTGGATCCTCCACGAGACAGAAATGCTGCGCGAGACCAGGTGAGAAAAAAAACACGCGAAAAACAACTTAATATGAAAAACAACTTAATATGAAAAACAACTTAATATGAAAAACAACTTAATATGATTTAATGTTTAATGCAACCTGTGACTTTCAGTTTCATTTCTGGTTGCAGTAACATTTGATGATTCGGGTTGATAAATGTTTTTATTATTTTGCAGAGATCCAGGTTCCTGCGTCCCGGTGACGCAGACAGGAAGTCCGAGTGATGGTGAGTTCACGGACATCCGTTTATTTTAATCTGACCTTTAAGATTAAATTTAGCTTGAAAACGAAACAAAGAACATGTACGACCTCCATAATATTTTATTATTATTATTATTATTATTATTATTATTATTATTATTATTATTATTATTATTATTATTATTATTAACAATTATCGCCTCCTGCTCTCCATATTTTGGCTATAGTTTTCTTGTTTCTTATATTTTAGTAGAAAATCATTTTTTTCCCATTAAAAACTTAAAGTAGGCATGAAATGTATTAATGTGCTAAAAGAACAAAAAAAGACTTAGGCCTATATGTGTCCCTTCGGTTTACAATGTAGAAAATTATGAACTTTAATTTTTCATAAAATTTTGGACTTAATTTCTGCTCCATTCAGCAGATTGTTTTATTTTTTAGTCAGTTTACTCCAGTCGATTAACTGATTTCTAAATTAATTTACGATTACTTCAATCATCGATTAATCGCGCTTAATCATTTCAGCTTGATAAAATGTTTTCTCTGTTTTAATGGCCACCATTTCTCAGTGAATTAAAGTTTTCTGGGCTCCTCCTTTAAACCTCAGGGTCGCGGCCCCTGGGCGTCCGCCGGGTTTTCACCAACAGTCGGGAGCGGCGGCGGCAGCATGACGTCAACGGCGCGTTCGCCGAGCTGCGGCGCCTCATTCCCACTCACCCCCCCGACCGGAAGCTGAGCAAGAACGACATCCTTCGCCACGCGCTGCGCTACATCCACTTCCTGGACCGGCTGCTGGGGGAGCAGGAGGACGGCGGCCTGCAGGGGGCGCCGTCCCCCCGCTGGGCGCACAGCGCGGAGGACGGAGACTCTGACGGCGCGTCGGAGCAGCAGCGCTACCAGGTGCAGCGGAGCAGCCAATCAGGACCCACCGACGGCCCGACGCCTCCCAGTCCGGACGCTGAACTGGAAACCAGTTCAGGTGTTTGGTTTTTATGTTGAAGACTTTTGGCTCAGTGTGAATTTTAATGTCAAAACCTGCGTTTCCATTTGAAATGTGCACAAAACTTTGTGAATATTCCTCTAATGTAGGAAAAATGTCATTTCAACATTAGCAACATTTCGCTAATATCGAAATAATGAAATTTTAAAATTCCAGTGGAAATAAGGAACACAATTGAAATCACATGTGACTAGATTAGTTCACGAAGCTGCACCATTGTCCACTTCCTGCCGGATTTGTCGTTTCCTCCAGTAGTAACTTCCTGTTGTTGGTCATGTGACTCGTCTGATGCAGAAAAAAGTGTTTCTGCTGTTGTTTTGTGAAATGAAACAATTTTGAGACGGACCAAAAGAAAAAAACACCGAAAAAATGTGAGTTTTTTTCTAAATGTGTTTGATTTAAGCAAATTTATTTAAGAAACATTGTTGCGTAACAGCGATGTTTGCAGATTGTTTCTGAATATTACAGCTATTCTAAAAGTGATGAAGATGACGATCATCATCAGCATCATCGACGTTTTGTTTCAGAGAAACATTCCTTAAGAAGTGACTCCATGTGATATTCACATCACTGCAAAAACACAAAATCCAACCTCGTATGTTTAGTCCATTTTCTGGTACAAATATTTCAGTCATTTAAAATAAGATAGAAAACTGACTTGGAAGCAACTATAAGAGATTTTTTAAAGTAAATAATTACTTATATCGATTAAAAAAAGTCCAAGTTCTATTGGCAGATTTTACTTACATTGGAAAAATGTTTTAAGTGAAATTATGTCAATGTATCTTGAACTGTTTTATTATTTACTTGTGATATTTTCATTAAAATCCCGACCAAAAATACTCTGTGGGATTTTGTGTTTTTACAGTGTCTTTGTTGTTTCAGTAGAAAATGTGTGTTTTCATGTTCAGGATGTGAATTTCTGCTCAGGTTCAGTTTCCTTCATTTTAAAGGAACTTTTTCTGCTTTTAAACTTTTAATTTCTGTATAAAACATGTTTCTTCTTTTTATTGTTAGTTAGAAAAATCTGTAAAGATTTGATGCTTTTAATCTGTTTATATGAACACAAATAAAAAAGTGATGGTTTCCAGTGTAGTAACTGCTTAATCTGCTTTTAGTGTTACAAAAATAAATAATTCAGATTTTATTTAACTTATTTTAAAGGAACAATTAATATAATTATAGAATAGAATAGAAACATCCTTAATTGTTCAACAGAATTTTCAGGATTTAAAGCAGCAAGTTAAAGTAAAAAGGAGCAAGAAAAACAATTTCTGAGAACAATAAGAATAAGATTGTGGAGGCATATTTACAAAATTAAGGAAATAATATGGTTACTAAAAATATACTCATATTAAAATAATGCTGCAGCAGAATAGGAAAATTCAAATTAAAAAAATATAAGATGTGCATTTATGCATAAAAAGAACAATATGCTATTGAGAAGCTTATTTTTATATTAATTTTTTTCATTTATTTAATTTTAATTTAAGCTGCCATGTTATGCAGTGTGTCCACTTCTGAGAGGCAACAAACAAAACAAAACAGGTTTTGGAACGGTCTAGTCAAAGTTTAGCTGGTAATTCTTGAAAATCCTGTAATTATGGCTGAATTAAAGTATTTCTGTAAAGAAAAGTGGATTAAAATTTTTCAAAAAAATAAACTCATTGATTTTCATCAGAAACACTTTTTGTTCATCGTTGTCAAGCTGTTATTTAGTTCAGGAGGTAATTATCTTAAGATAATATCTTCCTCTCAATAAATTAATGTATTATTTGACATCTGAGTTTGATATTTTCACAGATTGAGGATATGAAACACTTAAATGTTATTAAAAGCTAATAATCATTTTAATTTTAGTTTTTCAAAACAGTCTGACTCTTCTCAGTTTCTCTTCCCTTTAATCTGCTATAAAGAGGAAAAGGTGAAGGAGCGTCAGAAAGAGGAAGAGTTGGGGATGAATAGACGGACTGGTGCTAATTACTGATAAGGATCTCAGCCAATCAGAGAGCCGGACAGTGGGAGGTCGATAACAGGCCCCAGAGGAGCGGAGGGGCGTGTTCCAATTAGCGGGCCGAGCCGGTGAGACGGTCGCTGCTGCGCGGTTCCCACCTCAGGAGAAAAGGCTCCAGTCTGACGTCATTACGGTCTAATCAAAGTCCTGAAGGACCAGATTTACTGTTTGTGCTGCGTTTAGGGCCCGTAGGTTGTGTGTCGATATCAATATGCAAGTTAAAGTATCACTACTTCAAACTTCTCCTCAAATGAAAGTGAAAAAGTATTAACTGATCAAAACATTAATCATTTAATATTATGGAATTACATCATCAGAGGGACCAAAACACAAAGTTCTGACAATTATTTTGCATTTTTAATTGACATAAATAACAATTACAAAATAATAAAATCAACACTGTAAAAATAATTAGGGTGGTTAAACTTAAAAACTTGAGTTCAATTGCTGCCTTAAAACTACAAGTTAACACA
>CAEGAF010019077.1:0-18777 GCA_903067075.1 Micropoecilia bifurca | reverse complement strand
GTGTGTGTGTGTGTGTGTGTGTGTGTGTGTGTGTGTGTGTGTGTGTGTGTGTGTGTGTGTGTGTGTGTGTGCGCGTGTGTGTGTGTGTGTGCTCTACCTGCGAGACACGATTAGGTCCTGGAGCACATGCATTACAAATATGGCTTTCACTTGTTTACGACTTCAAATAGTCGTCAGGACATAGGCGCTTTTAGATAGTTACAGCAATACACATGCCTTTGGTTGTAGAGTTTTCTTTCACAAAGGAAGGTGGGTATATTGAAACTGGATGCCTTAGGAAGGTGGAAATGAAATACAGTACACATAAAAAGTTTGCACACCTCCGCATTAGGCCAGGTTTTTGCGGTGGAAAAAAGGAGGGGGGGGCAATAGGTTTCCACCGATTAGTCTGACATATATTCTGTACAATTCAACGGAAAAACAAATCTGTTTGGAGGTAAATATTAAAAAAGACTGTCAAACTTTAAGCAACTTTTTTTATTTCAGGATTTAATCTTTGGAAGCATCCAGATCTGGTCACATTTTTCTGCTCTGCCTTGCTAAAGTTCTCCAAATCTATCAGATTGTGACATCACTTCTTGTCTTCATACCCCTTCAGGTGTTTTTATGTTCAATTTAGTTCAAGAATCTGCCATGGTTTCTCCAAAACTATACAGTTTCATTCTGACAGATTCTTAGACATGCTGATTGTACTGGGTCCACTGACAGATTATTTCACTTACAAATATTAAAGGAATTATTCATTTAAAACAAACTCTTATTTTTCCCTAAAAGGTTATTTGTAAGTTAAGTTTGTCTTATTTCATAAATACTAACATATCTGCACTAAAAACTGGACCAAAAGCACTGAGTGACATTTAGTGTTTTTTTCAGTGCGTCCTCCCAGATCAGCTTCCATCAAGTTTTTTTGTCAGTCATGGAGAAACCTTTTTTTGCTATCTTCTCATATTTTCACCAGTTATTGACGACTCTCTTCACTTCCAGAATGGATATTTTTTAAAGCCTCTCTCCTGACTGATACATTTGTACAATGAGATAATGTTTTCTATTTACTAATTTCTCTGCAAATACTCCCTCTAGCTAAAGTGTGTGAAAGAACAAGTGAGAAATAAAGTCCTTCTAGGACAGCTGGACTTTGTGTCAGATTAAACAAATTTCTCTGTAATTGATGGTTGCTGTGTTCCTAAGAAGAATGTACTGCAGCATCGTGTTGCACACACATGCATCCAGGTTACTACATCTTTTTTTTGTCTTTTCCCTCCATAGCAGATGTTTTTCAGTTGAATAATGCATAGTTTATCTTGTATTTGTTTATCAAACCTGGCATTCGTAGAGTTTTTATAGTCCCTTTCTAGTTATTTCTATAGTTCAACTTAATAGAAAGGAAATGTAGGAGAGTGAAGAAAGAAGGGGGTTCATTACCTTTTAAATAAGTTGGGGTTTAAAGTTAGTTCTCCAGTTCAGTTGACGCCTGATTCAAGGCAACATAATGTCGGGTTGTGCTATTTACAATTAAGCACAGCTTCTTAATCAACAACCCAAACAGCCTGTCATCAGTCTGCTTCATTACACTACGAGAAAAAAAACCCAACCCAGCCCAACATACAGAAAACGCGCCACGCCACCCGTAGTTGCCACAAATACAAGCACTGTGTGCATTTCAATGGAGCGAAATAAGCAATAGCGAATGCAGCACATGAACTTTGATGCTTACAGTCCAGTCAGCAGGATAAAAGGTGATTTAAATGAGAAAATATTTACCGCTCATAGCGGCACCATGATAGCAGCAGCCAAATAAAGGCACATGTGATGGGTGTCCCTTTAAAGATTCCGGGAACAGCGGTGACTCTCTCTCAGTTTAATCGATTTTAAAATGAAAAGTCAATTTAACAAAGTTGAAAAGGGAAAGATGGGGCTGAGGGAAGAAAGAAAGAGAGAGAGAGATGGAGGAAGAGGGTAAGAAAGGGGGTAGGGGGGGGTGAAAAAACACATTCTCTTGCACTCAAGCAGTAAACTAACTGCCGCACAGAGCAGGCAGAGATTTCAGCTGAATTATCTCCCACCTCACATTTGCTCTTAGGCAAGCAGTTTAAAAAGCCAAGCGATTGAGCCAGTGATCCAATTTGAAATGCAGAAATGATTAGAGCAGCTTGCCTCATTTCATATCGAAAATTCTCTGATTTATGACAGGGCACCAGCCAAGATCTATCTCTGAAGGGAATTAGTGTGCGATTCCTGCATATTTCTGTTATTTAGTCTCCCCAATAGCAGATGCTCTAGCCTTAGAGAGAGGAAGAGAGGTAGCGAGGGAGGTGTGGGGAGAGTAGGGAGGGGGGAGAAAAACGGGACGAAGGCGGAGCGTAGCTATCTTTTCATTTCGGCAGATGTAACCACTGTCGTTTTAAAAAAAAAGAAAAGAGGAGGAAGTGACTCAAAGGAAGACTTGAGGAAAAACGGAGGCAGGCATTTCACCACTGCAGTTAGGATGTTGTTATTTCAGAAACCTAGTTAGAATTTACACACAACTTGGATTGTGGGACTGCAGGGTTAGCCAAGCTTTTTTTCTTTTTTTTTATTCAAGAAAAAAAAAGACCTTTGCAATTCATCCATCCTTGAGGCTAAAGAAAATATTAATACGCAGAGCGATAACAAGGGCTAGAGGAAAATCTCCCTTAATGAAATTTCCAGTTGACCACATGCAATTTGTTTCATCGCACTGAACAACTAATTGCAACGGACGTTATCAAGGTGTGAGTGTGCTGTCTGCTGTAAACTGACTGGTAGAACAGGTACAAATCCTTTATCCTCTCTCCCATGTTAGAAACAGAAAACATAGAAACTAGACATTCCTCATACATTGAGGAATGTGTGTGTAGTGGTGTATGTGTGTGTTCTCGTTCATCTCTAAAACAGGACTTGAGTGTCGTCTTTTGACATTTTAACAGCAGTTCATATTAATTAAATGCACTGTCATACCTAAAGTGTAATTCATTTAACAAGTAATACAGCACCGACATTTTGTGTCAAGATTATCATGTGCACGTTCATCTCAGGTTATCAGTTTAACTTCAGCAGAATGTTATTAAGAATATTGTTATTAGTTTCAGTAAGAAACGGTTTTCATCATTTCATATCAGATACTGGCAGACATTTACACACACATATTGTCTGAAGTGCTACTTTTTCTGAGCAAAGAGGTTATTGTAAACAGTTCAAATTAGGGTTGAAACATGTCATTTTAGGTTTAGAGTGGACTTTATTTGCATAAAGCTTTTATTGTGAAGGTCTGAAAGAAGGTGGGTGTCTCGATGCAAAATCAAGGTTTCTTTGCTTCGTTATTTAAGACGTTCTCAGCTAGATCTAATAGCACTTTTCTAAATAAACAACGGGTGCTAAATCTTGCGACTATGTCTGAGGATGTCATTCTTACTCCTCTGTAAAAACAGCCTGTTTTGCAATGGATGCCGGTTTTACTGAAGTTTTGTCTACACACATTATGACCAATTCTCAGTTCACTTTGGTGTTGATGTCATTTAGCAACGTTTGGGGACTGAAGAACAGCAAATAAATTTTTTCCTTACTGTCAACACTCCTGTCAGTCCAGCTGAGTAGTAGAAAACAAGTTAAACTGACAAAGTAAATCATTCTGAAGACTGTAGATATCCAGCTAGCTTACTTAGCATTAGCTGCTAGGTCACTAATGGCTGAGTTCAGGTGTCGCAGGGAAAACAAATTGTCTTCAAAAAGCCTTACTTGTGCAATTTAAAAGCAAGACATAAGGCTCCCACACTCAAAAACAGTCCCATGTTTTCAAGTGTTTTTAGTATTAGCATTAGCATTTAGTTAGCCGCATGTAGATGCTGGCGTTGCTCTGATCAGGCTCTCCCTGGTTGATCAGCTCTGACCTGTTAGGTCCATTTCTATTTTTTTTTTGTTTTTTGTTTTTCTGTAACACTTGAAATGGACAATTTACTGCATGTTCTTAAATTGTGGCATTAGCTTTAAATTTAAAATGTTTTCTTTAAGCTAAAAACTAAGTTAATGTGTCTATTGTCAGAAAACAGTTGATGTTCTTAGTTTTGATTTATTTATTAAGTATTGGCTTACTAAACCTTGATAAATTGCTGAATTTGATGCTAATTCTCACCATTGTAATCTTTAAAACCAGTAACAGGGTATCATTCATTAAAAAGTCTTAAATTCGTGTATCTAAAATTAAGACTTTTAAATGTCTTAAGTTCACTTAAGAAATGTTAGTTATCATTAAATAAGTTAATCACAAGTCTTACATTTTGTCACGGCAGGACTATTTAGTCTAATATTTTCCATGAAGTTTATTTTTCTCACGGGACTTTTCTGTCAAGCAAGTGTTTTAGTCGTGGCAAAAATCTTCATTATGGTCGTTGACTTGAGGCACTTGAGGTTACCAGGAACTAGTTGCTTGCTAACTAGCTAGCATTTTTTTCAATCTACTATGGGAAAGTGGGTTGGCCTGCTTTTTTTACTACGTGCTTTCTGCTAAAAATTATAGCACTACTATATATGTAACTTTCTTTGTACATATCTGTCATGATACATGTCCGAAATTTAATTCAGAATGGTCTTAAAAGACCTTAAATGTGAGTTGGTGAAACCTGCAGAAATCCTGAGTTGTTAGGTCAACCTTATGAAGGAACAATATCTAAATAAATCTGATGAGTCTGATCAAGAGCATAGAGCCACAATACACAGAATGTGTATGATCTCGATTTTTTCCAAAATAAATAACACATTTTAGTTCTTTGCTGTCAAATGTAATCATGTTGCCCTCGTCTTTCCGAGTCTTAGAATTTCCTACGTCAACACAGGACACATTTCACGACACATTTAAAATAATTTAAGCCGGTCTTGTTTTTTATTAGAATAGTGCTGCGTTCACACCAGGTGGGAGACGTAAGAATTCAGGGAATGTCTTGATATATTCAGACTGAGTGGTTTTGATCTCTCAGTTGTCTAAATCCTGCAGCTGTGGGATCAAGACGGATACAGTCCCAGGTGGTGACCTTGTTGGAGGGAGCGAAAGGGGGGATAGGGGAAGAGGGCTTGTGATGAGGAAAATAATCATTCCTGACCGAGGTCCGTATCGATTTCACCTGCCCTGACCGTGAAGCGGTTTAAGAGTAGCTGGTGGTGGTGAAATGGTCAGCCGTGATATCATTAGCTCGTTGTTTACACGGGGAAACCGGGAGCAAGGAGGAGAAGGCTGAGTGTCACAAGCCACTTTCTTCTTCACCTCCTTCAGCTGATCAGAGGATCATGGTATCAAGGAGGGATTAGTAGCGACTTGGGATTTGTGTGATTGGTTAATTTATTGCAGTGATGGCAGGTCTTTCATCTATGGCAACATTTAATCAGCGCAGCCACAGAGGCTATTACAGGTTAGCTCCTTTCTGGAGTCAGACTGGATGTGCCATCAGCTCTATCACAATTCCCCCTGAAATTTCCAAATTATCTGGAACAGGCTTTAGCTCCTCAGTAATAAAAATTAGAACAGATTCTTGATAGAAGCTTTTTGCTCACACAGGGCCAATTATAAATAGCACAGTCCTGGCTTGGAAGAAGGAAAAGAGGAAGAAAAAAGAGAGAAAAAATCCAGGTCTGAGAGATGTGCGCGGAAACTTCAGCCGCTCTGATCCAAATCCATGTGGCTGAAAATTTATATTAGATGTTATCACAGAGGCACCTAAGTCTTGAAAAATCAATGAAGGTTATCTTTTATGTTGCAGCAACTTGTGGAAATATTGATTTTCATTTTACAGCGAATTTGGAGCATCAGTTTGTAATCACTTCCTAGCTGACTACACTGTTTGGGTCACTGTATCTCTTACACAGGGGGGGTTAGGGGGTGGATGGTAACGGAGCTCAGTGGGAAGAAAAAAAGTACAAGAGTATTGAAACCACTGGAGTGAAGGTGGAAGGTGGATAAACCAGAACAGAGTGCACAGAGAGGGAAGCTTAGAAGCTCCCATAGCGATAACTGTTAGTTTGTTAAACTGATATGGAATGATAAGTGCACATTTACTCTAGTATGAATTAATCATACTAAGAATAAAAGTTATTGAATAAGGGCTAAAAAAAATTGGCTCTCTTTCACTATGATACAAATGTTACAGTTGTAACCGTTTTGCTTGGGTCGCATACCAATATTACGATATTAATTGAATTTAAAAGTTATCATTTCAAGACCACCTATATTATTTTATGTTCCAAGGGTGTAAAGTACTTTGTCAAATTGACTTTTCATTAAAGTAGAAACTGCAATCACCAAGTAGGAACCGGGCCAGAAGAACAAGCTGCTTCCATCAGCAGTTGGGGCAGGTTTTTAAAGGACAACAACCAATCAAAATGCTGTAAGCTCAAAGTTTAAACCTGCAGTTAATTTTGCTTTTGATTTTATCCAATCTGTTGTAGATTACTGTTGTATATTCATCCCGTAAGGTGGTGCCATCTAGTGGTGGGAGGTATGCCCGGTTAGGCCAAATTTAGCTAAAGTGTCTATTAAGCACCTACATTCATATCTACTGTGCGTAATATACTCAGATTAACAATCGGTAGTTAATGTAAGATTGTTTGACAACAAAGACGCATTATGTTTTTTTCATGTAACTTAAAACAAATGGCTAGATGGATGAACCACTGACCTAACCTGTTAACAAGCTTGTTATACTCCTGAAAGAGCAGAATAACTACTTGTAAGGAACAAAATGAGGCACGTGTATTAAAATTTAAAAATTAAAACGGTAGTATAATGAAAATTTGACTTTTTTCAATTTTTCATCATGTTATGACCTCATTCGGTTATCAAAAACATACCCAGAATTTTGCTTCGGTTCATTTACGCAAATTTCTTTTAAGCTATTTTTTTAAAGCATTTTCATAAGAACTCAAGGTATCATAGTTACTAGATTGTCCTATAAATTGGTCCTATATGGCTGGAAAATACACAATAGCACCAGTTTAATAATTAAATATAGATAACATTATCATAACTGTAATAATAATGTTGGGGGTTTTTTCAACAGCTTCTGAACATACAAATCAGTTGTATGTTAAATTGTTCACTTAGTCAGCAGATGTTGGTATATATCCCGCCTCAAAACGCTGTTTTGGACTGAAAAAACAGCCTCTATTTCCACTTGCCACATCACCTAGTTTGTATAACTCCAATCTAGACAAGGAGTTGGTTCCCACAAAGCCAGTTCGTTGTGTGTTACCCTCACTTCAGGGTGAATTACAATTTTTTGGCTGTCGATCTGCATTTTTCCTGTTTTCAGCCACTTTGGCCAACTCAACCCAGTCACCCAAATGTTTCCATTTGCATTTGGAGATGCTCCGACACCACATTGTCCTAATCCCAAATATGTTGCGTGCCTTCTTCTCTTTGTTTTGGTGGCACCTGCATGCATGTGTGTGTTAGCGTTTGCATACGTGTGTGTGTGTGTGCGCATGCGTTGCCCTTTTCAAAAACACATAATTTAGCTATTTATTTTTATGTAAATCTGCATTTGGTGTGGAGGCGGAAAAAGGAGAGGTGGGTATTGGTGGTTGTTGCTGATAAGTTTCCAGCAAAATGTAGCCAAAGGAAATGAAAGAAACTGATACCTAAATTGGAGAATAATAGAAAAAAAAGTTTTAGAAAAAGAGAATTTCTCTCAATAATAAGTGTGAAGATCTCCCATGAATGCAATAGCTGGTGCAAGCAGCTGGAATATCATGAATTCCCGGAGGCTCGCAGAGATGGCAGAGGGGGCCCCTCTCGCTGCCTGAATAAGAGATGGCTCCAGCCTGGAGATCTGAGAAAGGGTTAATCTGATTCCCATTTCAGATAGTCGTCCTGGCAACAATCGGCTGGTCTGCTCTGCTCCTTTGACAGGGGTGTGAGATTTTCAGGTTACAGAGATAGAAGACTTTATTGTGAGGCTAATTTGAAATGTGAAATTGTGGATGAACTAAATTACAGAGGTCCTCCTCCCCAACACACACGCACACAAACAAACACACGTACACGCACACACACACACGCGCGCACGCACACACACACACACACACACACACACACACACACACACACACACACACTCTTCTTTCTCTCTCTCTCATCTGCTGCCAGCACAGGATAAGAAGATGCCAGGAGAAGTATTAAGAATATCAACAGACACAATTTACTGTCTGTGTTTGATCAATTTGGCACCGTGTCTTGCCAACGCACAGGGTTTTATATATATATATATATATATATATATATATATATATGTATACGTATATATACGTATATATATATATTTATTGTTACTGTTCTTTTAATTTTGCCCACAGATCAGATTGCTATCAGCTCCAGAAGCGCTTTTTGCTGCTTTTTTTTGTGTGTAAATGATGCTCTTCAAATGGGGAGAGAGAAAAAAGAAATCTGTCCCCCAGCCTCCAACTCAACAGAGTTCATAGAAAGAGACACGGGTGGGTGGAGGAGTAGGAGGAGGGGGTGGGGTGGTGGGGGCACTGCGCTCATCTCTTGTGCATATCTGTGCCAATTCAGACCTTTAACATGCTCAAGTGACATTTGCATTTATCCTTGAAGGTTGTTGCCTTTTGCGGGGGAGAAGTAAGTGAAAAGCTCCGGAGAGGGCTGCTTTTTTTTTTTTTGTCTTGCATTAGTCAGATGGACAGTGTCCTGTCCCTGGCTCGCTCAGATGGAAAAAAGAGAAAGAAACAAAGTGTCAAGCTTGCACACCCAACCTATTTTTTTCTTAGCTAAACTATTTCTGTAGCGTCTTAATAAAGAGAGGGATGGGAAGGTAACAAGGTCAGAAAGTAGTGGCCTCAGAGTACTGATAATATGGGCACCGTAGTGAATTACATTGCCTTGCAAAATTATTCATACCCCTGGGACATAGTTTTCAATTCCATTCAGCTGGACTTTGTTAATGAATCTTTGTTGGACTTTATTTGTGAATCATATAATCCAAGTTTTTTCAAAGCAAGAAGGATCTCCTGTAGCAGTCTGCATTACACCAGTTCTGAAGAAGCCTCTGACTGAATATATTCTGTTATTTTCAGTCTGATGAAAATTATGCTCAGGGTTTGTTTTCCATCTTTGCACAATAATCTCCGATTTCACCAGATTCCTGGAGATCTGATTTCAAAAAGTGACTTTTTTTAAGTCACTTTCGAAGTTGCTACCAATTCAATTCGCTTTGCAAACATAAAAAAAGCTGAGAAATGCCACATGGGTTTAGACTCAATGTCATTCGCTCTGATGTACTGTATCTGAGCCCATACATTTCATTAAGGTGTGTTAGAACAGGACATGTTAAACTCATCTGCTTTAGATCAGTGCTTGTTAGAATGCCCTTATCAAAGTCCAGATCGAGATCCATTAGTGAACTAAATGTTTACAGACACTCTTCATCCAAAATGAATGAGCTGTTTTGGAAAGAAAAATGGTCGAAATATCTCTAGATTTGTGTCACTTTAATTCTGCACTACTGTGTTTTCCTGTCATATTGATGCCAATAAAATACAAATGTGACAACATGCTGAAGTTCAAAAGGTACAAATATGTATGCAATGCGTTGGGGAACCGGAACAGAGAAAGAATCTGGTGACACTGCATCATGGGAATGTATTACAGTGGACCTCGTTCTCTATCTCTATCGCTGTTTGATTTTTTTCTCTCTCTCTCCTTTTAGAAGAATAAAAGTCCATGTTTGACCTCTGACCAAGAAGAAAAACGACCTTACACATTCAGAATAATTTTCCGGCATATTATAAAAACCCTAACCTCAATCGCCCTTTGAAATGGATACTGATTCTTTAAATTCTTCCACCGCTTGTTTCAGGAAATAGTGAGATCCTGTTGATAGCGCAGCACAATGTGCCCAAAGTTCACCGCAAAACACTCACTTCCTTCTCTCTGAAAGTCACCATCCTATTTATTTTCCTTCCGTTTTCTTTTTTTTTTGTGATTACTGGACACCTGGTGTATTCATCCTAATCTGGACCATCTGATGTTGGATCACCAAGTTCACTTTCTCCTTTTTGCTCTTCCTTTTGCAGCGATTCGTCATCATTCCAACCGATTCTGCAGCTTTTGTCTGGAGGCAGTGACACACACATACGTGTTTTTATGGTTTATGTTACCAATATGACTTTTGGGGTGTTTATGGGGACACACCTTTCACACATACAGACATGCACATAAACATCCATGACTTTTACATTCTTCTCACTGGACTGAAGTTGCATGCTGTTTTAGCTCCCAAAATTGTCTCTTTATGGCCATTCAGGAAAGCCAAAAGCGTAACTCGGTGCTTATTAATATTTGTTTAATCACCAAAATAAGCAAATGATTAGTGTCTGTTATCTGTCCTTGACCAGAAGACGAAGAGCACGGTCCCGGTGGTGCTGAGCGCTGGCCCCAGGTGGCTTCTGGATGTGACTTGGCAGGGAGCAGAAGACAACAAAAACAACTGTGTGGTGTACAGCAAAGGTAAGTGAGCAAGCTCCAGTGTCCCGTTATCTCCCCTCACCTCGCCATGCCACAATCCTAAACTCCCCCTCTCCTCCTTTTCCTTCTCTCTCTTCTCTTTCTTGCTCTCCTTGCTCCTTAAAGTCGCAAACATTCACACATAATTGCATCAGCACAAGGACACGTGCCAAGCCGCTTTTACCGCCATATCTGCTTTTCTCATCCAAAAGGTCATTTATAATATCACTAAAACTCTGATTAGGAACTGAGAAACATCACTTGACATACAAAGTTAATGGTCTTTAGATCTCACAAAGTAATTAATGCCCCTATTTTTTTCCCCTCAGTTACACTAAGTGAATCACTATCATGGAGTAGATAGCAAGGGAAGCTTAAGAGGAGAAGGTTCAGTTTCTCCCAGAGCAAAGCTGTATATCTAAGATAAATCAGAGACTGAAAAAGGCAATACATTTTTTTCAGTGTGTTGAGAAAATGCAACTATCTTTGATTTATTTATTTTTTAACATAAATAGGATGTATAAAATGCAAAAGCATTTAAATGTAACTCTTTACAACTGTGTAGCAGAGATTAGAATGGAGAAGGTTTCCGCTATGTGGTTTGTTTAAACAATGCTGCTTCAAAACCGATAAAATGATCCATCATACTGGTTTAAAGTCCTTCTAATTATAAGGCAGAGCAAGTGACAACTCCATGAAAGATGGAGTAATGCAGTGCTGCCCCTCCCCTACCTATTGCTGAGCACCTTCAAGCAGCTGGCCTCTGTGTTTCTTGCATTTCTGACCAATTCAGCTTTTTTTTTTAAAGTAGCAAAAAAAACAGAACATTAGCTAGATGGTGCCTATTTAATGCTTTGCATTAAATCAGACATTACCAGTGTACAATTTTTCCCTTAAAGCTAACAGTATAACATGTTTTTGACTCTACATTTTCAGAAATAACTAATCAGAGCCAGGAGGAGGGTCTTAGTGCTTGTGTACATTCTTTAAAGGTGCTAATGGTAGAGGAAGAACTTTAATTACATGAAACCTGTTTATCTGCAGTCAACTGGGAACATGCTAACTTGGCTTAGCGATAACTGCAGGCTCTGTTGTGGGGAGCTAGCTATAGCTTAGCAGAGACTGAGGGCATGTGAAACTCATATATGAGCATGATTGACAGCTTGGTTGTTTCTGACTGGGAATGGTGAGCTAGATTTTTTTCAGATTATGTGTGTCATGCAATACTGGCACTAACAGTTTTAACAAATATGTAAAAACCTTTGTTTCTAAAAATTATACACTGCAATACACTGCAACTTTAATACTATAATAAAGTGAAACCATGTTACTTTTACTCAGTCTTATCATACAACGTATTATGCTGATGTCTCTTGGAAAAATATTAAAAGCCTCTAACTCTCACTTCTCATGAAAGCAGGAGGCTTCAGCAGATATAATAAAAGTGAGTTGTGACGGGCACTGAGCAGAAACACAGCACAGTAAATACATAAATAAAGTTGAGCAACAGATCCCAGAGGGTTGAGGGAGAATAGGGGGCTCCATTTATCACTTTTCAAAAATGATTACCCCGTGACAATACCCCCAAAGCTGAAACGGAGCTTCTTCTCCCTCAAAGTGAATAAGTGGCAGGAGTGGGATTTGCAACCCGGATTTTCAGTCTCCCAATTCTCATCTACTAATCACTAGACTGCACTGGGGAGTTATCCTCTTAACCGGCTACTTAACTTTGTGCTCTTTATCACCAAATCATTAAAGTTTTGATAAGCTGTTAAAGAAGATTACGCACTTCTTTTAAAAATCTTCTAATCTTGGTGCACAGAGGCTGACAGTATGAAACAAAAAAAGGGCCAATAACAAGATTTTTCACTTTTTTTTAATCTTCTCCCCCAATAGCAGCAAATTTACAATTGTCAGCGTTCGTACATGTATTCCAGAGATAAGATCACTTACAATGCGGGCAAGCATCATCACCTCGGTGGGGTATTGCTGGCAGTTCCTTTGTTTGTCACTTTTAGCTTGACCTTATTAAATTAAACACAATAAGATCTCCAGATGAACCCTGGAGAGAGCCGTTCTGTTGTACCGTATGAGTTCATTACCCTAAATCCTCCACAAGAATCAGAGCATGCTTGCCAACTGATAATGCTACATGATCATGGAGAAAATGTTGAACATAAAAAATTAATTTAAATCTCAGAATAGGGGTTGAAAAGCTTTTGTCGTCATAAAGTGTGTTTCAGGCAACTATTTATTGTTAATGTAAATGCATGTACTTTCTTAAGTTTACAACATTATAGTAAATAGAAAATAGGCAGTAAAATAATTTTTATGCCATCTGAGATCAAATACTCTGAGTTGTTACTGTTTCCTTGATTCACAGAGCTTTGTAGTAATTTTTGCCAATAAGAGTTAGATAAATTGACTTGGCATCATTTTTTTTCCTCCCAAAGATTGGTCCACCTTATTGCTCTTGGCTATCATTTTTTCCCCCTACAAGGACTTGGAGTAAGTTCAGAAAGTGTTGAAGCGTTTGATGCCAGCCAGGCGTTTGACTCTTGCATCCAGACTATGACTCGATTTACGCCGCTCATTCTTCTCCATCGACTTCTTTTAAATATTCCAATCTATATGTCCTGAGCGGACCCTCCGGAGGTGACATTGAAAAGTGAGTACCGAAACTCTCAAATCTTTGTCGGGTTCAGTATTGAATTTGGTCCTCTTTTTTGCTTCAGTTTTGAAGTTTAGCTGGAATTGAGTTTTTCATATCGAGTTCAGTGTGGCTCAACTTAAGGAGGGGGGTGGGGGGAAGAAACGCCTTCCCAGAAGTCTGACAGGAACTAACTTTATACCTGGATTGTTAATATCTTCACTCCGGTGCCATTTCCCCTCTGTGGGCTGCTTCATTGCTCCCCGAGATGCGTTATTTATGGAAAACAGTGAATATCTTAATGCACAGTTTGCTTACAGAATGTGTTCTGGCTCACGTTTCACTGGTCGCGGTTTTCTTTAAGGCTGCCTGCAAAGATAGTAGCACTTCACTTTGGATGTTTGCCCGTGTGAATCTTTGGGGAGAGAATATCTAAATAAAGAGCGATGACTGGTTTGAGTGGCTCTGCCCTTGTGGCGGCTGCTCTATCCCAGGATTTCCGTATTTCTCCTCAGTCTCTGTTCTAAGAACTTGTTGTATTGTGCAGAGATTTAGTGTGTTTTCACACATCAACATTGTCTATATTAAATCGATCTTTAGCCCTGATTTAAAGCTATAAATGGGCAACACACACAGGCCACTAAGTAAAAAATGTGTAAGGGTCACTGAGAAAGTCTAGGAATCTTGAAGAAATGCCTGGAAGCCCAAAAAGAAAGTAAAACAGAACTATAGGTTTTGTGATTTAGGATAAATTAGTTAATTTTGTGCTTTTTCTTTATATTTCATTTATTAATATGTTCGCTCAAAAACAGCATAAATCAGAACTTTCAGCCAGATCCAGTGGCATCATCTATGTCGTCATAGATGTCTCAAGGCAGATGAGGAGCAGATTTTGAGCTGTATTTCTAAAAAAATGTATTTTAAAAAGTCAGTTATTCTAAAGTTAGGAGAATAAAACCATGTCTGGAACACATGGACCCCCTGGTTCTTATCAAATATTAAACAATTGAACTCATCCAGTAAGTCAACATGGTTCTGATCAGAACGTTCTACATTTAAATTTTGTTTTACCTTGAATTAAACTTATCTATATTTTAATAGATGCACAAAACATTTAGAAATCCAAATAGTTTTCTCGTTCAAACCCAATCTATCCTAATTTTAGCTAATGGGCAGCTGTTTCGATGTATTTTCAACCAGGAAGTTCTCTTTGGGATTTCCCATTTTGTGCCGTTTCGACAGTCTGAAAAAGCTTCTTTCAGGCAAAGACAAGCATTAAAACAATTTAAAGAAGGCCCTAAATAGGGATTTAAAGAGATTTTTTTAGGTATTTGTACTCTTACTGTTCCTTTTCTTCCAGCAAGGGGCAGCAAGAGCCCTGCAGTGGAAATAAGGAAAGGAGCAATATCTGGTTTTCCCAGGCTGTCAGCATGGCCCTGTTTGTTTTACATTAAACTCCCAGGAAGAGCCTTAGCAGCCAGCCATTACTAAAACTCTCAACTCCACCACTGCGCTAACTCATTATCGAGAAATCCACCTGGAACTCCCACAATGCTCTCTCTTCCACACTCCGACAGTTGCTTTGAACCTCAGAAGTTATAGGAACAGGCGGCAAGTCTGCAGAGTAATTATATGTTACAGTAACACTGGAGACCACAGAGAGAGAGAGGATGACAGACAGCAAGACAGAGAGAAACAGGTGGGGAATTTTTCTGTGCAGATAAACAACAGGAACGATAAACACTGCAGCTGGAGAGGAGGGAGGACTTAACAGAGAAAACAAATCCAGACACATTTTGATTTCTTTCTTATCATCCAACTCCTGCTAGTTGACTACGTTAGCAGTTCAGATGCTGAAAATCTGTATGATTGGAGGGTTTTTATTGGCCTATTTAAGCAAAACCCTGATTCTGTTTCAACCAAGTTGGTTTTATTTTAAAATGTAGCTATGAACCGAACCATAGTTAAGCTATCCGCCACTAGCTTCAGTCTAGTTATGGTGGGTAACTAGGCTGTAGGTGGCTAGCTACTTGTGAACTTAGCCCAACTAAATCTAGACTAAATTTACAGATCTTAAACCAGCTAATAATAAGTTGTTATACTTCTCTTATTCTACGAAGAGCAAAACAACAAAAAAATCTATACAATAAACATGCTTACTTGGGAATTACTACATTTAGTTCCACATTTTACCTTAAAATGTGTATGAAAAGGAAGACGCATAAAAAAAATGTTGAAAAATAACATTTGAAAACTTGTTTGATTATTTTAGCAAGTATATATTTTTTTTACTTTTCTGCTTATTATACAGTTTTGTTTTACTTTTTGTCTCTATTTATGGATAATGCAGTGAAACCAGAGTGTTTTTACCTACGGTTATCTTCGCATTAGACTGTTACAGCAGTGTTTAGTTCTAAAGTAAAACATATGTCTCAACTCACTGAGCATTCATGGTGCCTATTTTTACCTGGTATCTGAATCCAGTGAAACTACTTGTTTGTTGACTGTGAGCACATTAGTGGTGTTATTCAGAGGTCACCCGAACTTTTCAGCTGTAAGCCTCTTAAACCAGACTGCATGCGGAAAAAGCATGTCCAGTACGTCTCCGGAGCAACTCAGTCTATTGTTGCTGCTGAAATTCACCAATGTGACGAACGTTTTACATAAATTCCGACCAAGCAAAATTAGCTAACTCTGTCTTTGTGTAATATTGTGTTCTGTAACTCATGCTCCCTCCATTCGTTAGCTCTGCAGACCTCTCAGACGTACGTTGAACTAATGAGATCTGATGCTTTTTTAGGGTGCTAATAACCAGCCCTGCCACATCTGCTGTGAAAATGTCTATATTTTCCTCATTCATTTCTGCTCTGCTCCCATGCAACATGCGTACTGCATCAAACGGTGAGAGGAGGGGGGGGGACTCTTACAGTTCAGCATTTAATTGTTCGGTTGAACCCCGGCTCTGTCGGAACGACTGCGGAGAATAGGAGGCGGTACGCGAGGTTATTATCTGTTATCTGGGAACATAGCGAAATAGTGTGACGGAATAATAACTAAACAACCGACACAATGTCAAAATTTCATTATCAGTGTATTAAAACAAAATTGTACCCTAAAGGAGTTCCCCCCACACCCCAGTGAGCCCCCCTCCGCCACAGCTCCAAGCAGCCGACTAATTATGTTTAATTAAAAGACAACAGAGATCAACAGAATCATTTTCATTTGGAAATTATTAATGATTCCACTGCAACAATAATTGATTGCAGTGAGCCACACGATAACTTGGTTCGGTCAGGGTGGAGTGAGCCGGGTGGTTGGGGGTTTGGGGGAGGGCTGCTGCTGATTTAGGCTTTTTGGCACTCACTGCCTGAGAAACGTCTTTTAGCCGAGGTTTCTAAAGCAGGAGTTTAGTAGAAGTTTAAAAGGCTTCCTGAAATAAGGAGGAGAACTAAAACCAGTCTGTTTTATTGCAACTCATAAGCATAAAGCATTTTTCTTCCTTAGAAATGTATTTTAATTCTGTTTTTTGACACACCTAAATGTTACAGATCATAAAATAAATTTTAATATAATGTATAATCAAATTTTATGCCAAATGGTGATTTTATTTAATTAATTTATATATTTTTTGAAACCTACTTAACTCTACAACACGCATGTCAAATTCAAGGCCTGTGGGCCAAATTCAGCCTGCCAGAAGTTTTCATCTCAATATTAATTTTAATCTCTAGAAATAGAACCATCAAGATTACAGCTGTGTGCTTCACTATTACTTTACCAATCAAATCACTGTAGTTTTTGTCTGTATAGCCAGATTACATCAACGGGTGCATTGGCAGTCGGAGTTCGCCATGTACTTGGTGGTTTGCCAGTTTGATTCCTAGTCTGTCCGCCCTCGTCATTTTTTTTATCCCTCGAGAGTGAAAATTCTTAAACCTAAGAAAGACATTTCACCTCTCTTGCAAACTGCTGTTGGTCAAAAGAACCAATGGCGCCAAATTTACAGCCTGGCTACAGCTGGTGAGAAATCCACAGCCTCAGAAATGTCCCTTTCCAGACTTAGAGAAGTTCAGTATTTTATTTTGTGTTTGAATTAATTTTGAGATATTTCAGCCTTCATTATGGTATGAATCTGCCAATTTTTAAATCTGGGTCGATATCGATACCCAAATTTAATACTGCTGTTGACCAATAATCACCGATATTGTATTTATTTCCTTCTTACACTTTCAACACCGTGTCAAGCTCATCACACCCCCTACTTTGCTTTTTTGCTCCATTTAAAGACCCCATGACGTTACGTTGTCACTATCATTGTCACATGCCCCCCAGACTCTCTTATTTCACATGGTTCAGAAAGTGCAATTTATTAATTCTAATTGCACTTTCATTATTTATTTTATAATGAGACATGAATAACAAGGCATGATGTTGCTCAGAGAACAAAACATAGAATTAGACTGAATAGATCCACCTTTATGAATCAGACACATTGTCACCGATTGTATTTCTAGAATTTTTTTCAATATTGGAACTGATACAGATGTTAATATCGTATTGGTGCATCTACGGTGGCAATCATGTTTTCACATTGGGTGAGGTTGGTTTTGGTAGCTTTTTTCCTTATAGAGGGAAATAAGAAACACTTCATTTACTAAGGTTGTCCATCATGCTGCCATTTTTAAAAACGTGAGAAGAAAAAAATGAATAAAATAGAAAAACAGAAGAAGGACAAGTGGACTCTACTTTCTCACTTCACTACATACATACAGACTCCAGACGCTTCCCCTCCATCAGCCTTCTGTGTGCTTTGTGTCCTCCCACCATGCTGGCAGTTGCACCCACATTCACTGCAAACGCTCACACAGCAAACATCACTGAAATGCTTCATATTGTTTGCTGACACATATATGCCCATATGCATTCATTTTGCGCTAAGCCCCCACAACCCCCAGATAAAAACCACAATACAGGGGGGTACATGTTAACCGCATGATGGACACTGATGAGGGACAACACTCTTGTTCGCACATATATCTGTTTACCGTGTTGTGTGCTCCAACTCAGCCCGATATGCAATACGCGCTAGCAGCGTGTTAGCGATCCAGTCGGTCCTGCGGTGGCGTGTGGCACTGAGGGTGTGGAGCTAATGAGCGTGGGCCGTCCTCAGAGCAGGAGGGTTTGGGTTGTGCCATTCACTCTGCATATTTAAATGCCTTGTAGAGCTTAAGTAGGCCCACTTTTCCATGTCAGGGCAGCGTTCAATCCTGCTGCGACCATTAATTATGATACCATTGTGCTCCAGTGTGGCTAATAAGAGTGATGTATTGCACCCTCGTGGCATTATAATCATCTGAGTGAAGTACCTGGACTTCACGGCGCTCGCTTTAAGCACCACGTGAAGAAGAAAGGAGCCGGAGTGAAGTGGGAGCGTTTCTTCCCTCGGCGCTGACCACTGGCTTTCTCCTTGATTTGATATGAAAGCTGACCGACTTCTGTTTAGTCAGCGAATTAATATCTACCGTATTTTCCGCACTATAAGGCGCACCTAAAAACCTTAAATTTCCTCAAAAGCCGACAGTGCGCCTTATAACCCGGTGCGCCT
>CAEGAF010019072.1:0-24563 GCA_903067075.1 Micropoecilia bifurca | reverse complement strand
AATACCGAATTAAAATCCTTTGACCGATACGTCTGACGTGTATTTGTAGTAAATATTCTTAATATCCTGTTCAAACTAGCACATAATTTGTAAATAAAGGTTTTTAAAAAAATAGAATAGACGCCATATTGTTCGCCCCCTCGGCGTCAATATGTGACGCGGAGGGTACCTGACCAAGCGTCAATATGTTACGAGTTGGGAGTGAGAATGTGTTGGATATACAGACAAAACAATGCGTGACAATATGATCTAATTTTATTTGTCAAGGGGCAAACGTTGCTGATCCTTCTTTACGTCGGCAATCTTTCTACACAATTTCTTTAGTAGTTTGAGTAGCCCTACAGTGCCATGCAAATAATATGTGCTGCACCTACTTGAGGGAGAAAAATGAAATATTTATCTTAGAAATGTATGAAAAGAAACCTGGAAAGTGTAATGAATTGTCTTTAAAAGTCACTTTAATATGATCTTGCTTTGTGTTATTTCAGTTTAAATATAGCTGTTCAGTTGTTGAGTGTTGTGCAATAGGAGTCTAGTTTCAGCTAGTTATTAGTAAAACTAGTAATTTAGGTCAAAATTACTAAGTTAGGGCATCAGAAAATAACCAAATAGTTCATTACCAGTTATTGTTTCGGAAACCCAACTAGACAAGCCTTTTAGGGGTTTTTAAATTATTTTTTTAAGTGTCCTGTCTGGCTGAGTCACACTTAGAATTGCTGCCTGAGAGTCATGGTGAGGCCCAGCAGAGCAGTGCATTATGGCTTTTGCCATGATAGAAAAAGTTATTAGCAAATGTCTTGCTGTTTAAATAGCCTAAGTCCAAAGCACTGCAAATACTAATAATACATTTTTTATGAGTGAACAGTGATACTCTAGCAGATCTATCCCACGAAGCACCAAGTAAGCTCAGTAAACAGTGAAATACTGCAAAGAAACATAAGGTGGAACAGTCTTTAATTAAGAGCTTACGTGTCGTCTTTGGTCCAATTTCTTTCATGATCCCCCTGCTTCTGTGATTGCTTTAAAACTGCTCGATAAATCACCACCACAGGGAGAAATGGAACTGCAGCTCCCATCAATCAACTTTTGTTTGCTGTTTGTTGTGTTTGCAAATCAGGCTTCTTCTGAGCGTCTTGCACAATACTTTAATCAGTGCCATGAAATTCACTGAATAAGCCTCACTTTCAATTTCCATTCTTCAGCCGTCTCCGCGGGCATTTGACCTTTACCACCTGTCAGACATGATAGGAGCAAATTTGCTGTTTTATTCAGTCTAATAAAATGAGTTTTTTAGCATTTCTGCACTCTTGTATTTTTCATCGCAAACCATTACATATTTGCAAATATGTATTTTTCATGTGGATTGAGTCCCTTTTTTCATCGTTGACAACATTAAAATGAATATTCTCAACACAAAAGAAATAGTAAAGAGCTAGAATCTCTGATCTTCTGTATCATCTTGTGTAAAAAAAATAACATACAATCTGAAATGGATGTGTAGTTTCAAATTATGAGAAAGAAACAAAAAATATTCGAGTAGCCAATGGAGACTCTTAAAAATATATATTTTACCTCCAGCCTAATTTAAAGCTCCAGGAATTACACATTAAAAACTCCTTTCAGTTTTTGCCATGTGGAATTTGTTAATGTGTTTAAATAACTGTAAAAATGTAATGTTATTGCCTTTGAAAAACATTGTGATAGACAAGCCTGAAGGGATTAAGACAACCACATAAGATAAACTGGTTAAGCTTTAAACACTGTAAATGAGAAACGAGTGAATGTGGCAGTGGATATTGTGAGAGTCGTAAATGAGTAACAGATTTAGAATGAAGCAGATTAACTCAAAGACACATTTCATATGCAGGGACAGGGATCTGGGAACAAAAGGAATATTAAAGCTTCATCTGATAAATTTCCAATTAACACTATTTTATTTTTTATTACTTTGTGTCTTAAAGAAAGATCCAAAATTAAATTTTAACTGACGTAATACTCTGGAAGCAAATTAAATTTCCGTCATCTTAGATCTCAGCAGGGATTTCTTTATTTCTCTCTAAGGAAACCTGTGGACATAGATACGACTGGACAGTTTTTGAAATATCAAACTGCTGCTCGGATTTCTCTCTGGGCAAATTCAATGATCCTGTTTGAATATTCTTTCAAACTTTGAGAAAGAAAAATTGACAAGTTAGTAGTAAAATAACATCAAATAATATCTGGGGCCAAGACAAAATTTTTATGGATGTCAGAACCATGTAGAGGTGATAAAATAAAAAAGGGAGGTGAAAATGCAAAACATAATTTAAACATTAGATGCATGGCATCTAATTCAGCAGACAGCGGGCTGGAAACCAATGACAAAGGAAAAACAAACCCAAGATGTTTCAAAAAAATGTTTATTTTGTGTTCGGCTATACATGAACAAATAAAGGAGATTTTCTTGGAACATGTTACCTTTGAAGTTTGCTTGTTCCATTTATTTGCTCCTGTTGTAGAAATAATTTTTTTCAGCAAAGAAAACTGATACGTGGTATCCTCTTGAAACGTTTCACTAAAACATGACAGCACATCAGGCTCCAAACCCTTTTGTCTTGTACATATTTTACATTAATCTTTTTGTGACCTGAAAATGAACCAAGTACAATACAAGGCATTTGGCAACTGACAAATCTAATTTGAATTTATTCTCATGGAAAAAACAAACATTGGTGCCATTTTGCAAAAAATAAAAAAATAAAACATTAAACATGGGTTTTAACAAATGAGAAATACTCATTCATGTATTTGCTTTTATTTGACATAGTGCAAAAAGGGAAAGCTAGTCAGGCACATATTGGACTATAATGCCCATTTGTTTGATTTGCAGTTCTGATGCCAGGTACTATCTGAACCAGCAAGCACATCATGTTGTGTGTCTTCTCACATTAGCAGAATCTGGAAATAAATTATTAATTTGAGTGACAGCCTCTGTCTGCCAACTTCATTTTAAAACATAGACTGGTACATAAAGAGCTGTCAGTGCAGAGCAGAGCAGGACAGTAATAATAAATGAGATGATAAACAGAAGAAATTCTAAGTAGCGGAACTGGACAAAGTCAGGTCACATAGTTTTAGGACAAAATGAGCTAGCAGTGAGTGATTCAAAAAAGTACTTACTTGTTAAATTAGCCTAGATTTGCTTGGAACACTGAATGACAGCAGCCAGCAGACTGTTATCATTGCTTGTCTCTGGTCAGGTGCAGTTGTAAAGTGTGTGATGTACAGCTTTTCATGTCATAAAAAATCTTTTGAAACCAGTCTTTGTACATACGTGAAATCATTTAAAAAAATCTGTAAAGCCCTTGAAAGTTACATAGCGTGTTATCTTTCCAAAGTGAGCAGAAGAGCAGAGGTCTTCAAGATGAAAAGGTCAGAGTCCAAGGTTTGGGCTATTCTTTAGCATATATAAAATACTTCTAGGATATGCGCCTACATGTTATTTTTTATTGGTTTTTACTATAAGGGTTGTCAGGCAGTGAGGAGGCAAACAGAAACCCCAGAAACCCAAAAGGGGGGATGAACACGTTCTGCCATGAAGAAAATGACAACTGACCGCAAGTCCTGATGACCCACGATCTAAATAAAAGAAGAGAAAATCTCAAAGGAAAGCATTAGCAGAGCTTCCTGTGATATGACTTTTACCTGACAGTGTACACCAAGAGCTCTCTGCCAGGGTGCATCAGCTGTCATGAGGATTTGCTTATTGCTAATCTGGTCCCAGAAAAAGCTGAAAAGGCACTTAGGAAACCAAACATCCTTTGCAGCTCGATGAAAAGCTCTGGCTCATATTTCTCCCATAGGTTCTTAGCATAAGATCTCAACCAGTGGTAGAGAGACTGTATTTGTATGAAGATATGTTCTATGAAGTGAGCTGGCCAAGTTACAGCTAGCAGACATCATTACACAAAGAATTAAAATAACGTTACAATTTTGAAAGTACATATGGTTTGCTATTTTGTGCAACAAGCTCTGCTTATTAAGAATCGGCAGATGCAATGAGAAATGCAAATGTGTCTATAAAAATATTTCTAAGACTTTCCTACTCAATGGAACTGTCTCTGTTGCAAATCTTAGCTCTGACTCTGTAATTTTTGATCTAGTTCATAAATTACCAGCAAATGACCATCTAAAATGTATACTTTGATTAGAAATAGTATTTTCTGTCCAGTCAAAACCAGCAACAGATCAATATTACAGATTACAGATGAGACTTCTGGGTTATGGAGGATTTGCATATCATCTCTTTTAATATGTGAAAGGCTGTAATGTAGACAAACTTTATACCATATCCAGGCAAATACTCATTTTGCATTGTTTTCATTAATCATTTTTTGTGTTACATAAAAAACCCCACTATTAAACAATTGCTTTATTTTTTGAGTTAGCATTGAAACAAGAACCACAATTGTGATTTTCTCCCTGAGATAAGATGTAGAATCTGTTTCTGCTATCACCATGTAGCTCTTCTAATTTTTATCTTGAAAAATACCTTTACAACCTTATTATTTCCCCAATAGAGCAGTTACAATTTATATGCATTGCCCATTTTATGAACTGCAAGTTCAAGCAATTGCCAGCACTGTCACTTTGCAACAAGAAAGTCATCAGTTTTAATTGAGGCCTGGGGACTTTCTTGATGGAGTTTCCATATTCTTGCCATCCATGTGTGGGTTGGCTGCCCATGACTGTGGGCTACCTCCCACAGTCCAAAAACATAACTATTAGGTTAATGGCCTAAGTATTGTTTGTCTGTGATGTCCTGGTGACCATTTGAGAGTTTACCCCACCTCTTTGTTATTGACCCCTGGGGATAGGCGCCAGCCCCTCCGCAGCCCTGTACGGATACGTGAGTATGGCCTATAGATTCCTGGATTCTCTTCATTCACTAGTTTATGACACTGAAGACCGGACAGAAATGGAGTTGGCTTTCTGCTGTTCTGGATGAAATAAACATGAAAGCATATTGTTGTGTGATGGACTTTTTCTCAGATCACTCAATTAGTGCAATTTAGTTGGTCTAAAATGGAGAAACTCTCCAATAAATTGGTTGAAATGGCTGCCTGTATGTGCAAACAGTAGAGGCAAAATTGTTCAATTATGAGGAGAGCACCATGACATAGGTCCTTGTTTTTTGTTTTTTGTTTTCTTTTTTTACAGAAAAATCAATAGAACCAGCACATGTTGCTGTGTGACTTAGAGGGGGAAGATAAATAGAAGGAGAGCTAAAATTATCCTGAGCTGTGAAACTGAGACCAAGTGAGATTTTCTCTGTAAATAGCAAGAATCCAATGTGACTGAAGCAGCATTATTCATGCAGCTGTATGTAAACATTTTCAGCATTCTTTAAAACATTTGTGATGAAATTGATTGTTCTACATAAAATGCCACATGATATGGATTACTAAGCTAATTTATATTATCGCCAATTCAGATCTCAGAGTAAGTGTATTGAATACAGTGATAAAGAAATTGATTTGCCCATTTCCTGGGCAGTGTGTCTTGTAGATCCAGCGATGTGAACCTCAAAACCTTTTTCTGGTTAACATTGATCCAATACTGACTTTTGCCACATTTGATCTTGGTTACAGTCGATGTCTCATGTGTAATTCTAACCAGGACAAAAATAAAAAATGGACAGTGGTCCTTCGGGAGTAGGACAGCAAGGGTGGACTGATGTATTATTATGTTCTGAGTTTCCTGTATATATGTTTCAGTTTTAAAACAGCATGAATGTTGGCGACTATTCACCCATATAAAATGTTTTACCCAGCACTTCTTTTCTGTTATCAGGTCATTGCACTTTTATGCAGCACTTTATGGTCACACATTCATACCTGTTTTTGTCACTAAAATTTGTTTCATAATCGGAAACATTTAAGGCAGTAAATACTTTTGTTGTTTTTTGTTTTTTTTACAGCTCTTCTTAAATCTCACCAAGCTGACGTTCAGCCTCTGTCTTGGTTACTAATTTTATATTTAATGCATATTTTATGTCTGATGGGTGAGTTTGTGACTGTGAAACAGAAATGAAGCCTTTTGGTCTGAAACCAACCCTTGTTAATGCACTTCTCGCACCAAAAGCAATAATGTCCTAATGCTGAAGCGGTGCTCCATTAGACCTGGAGACACAATTAGGCTGGCAGGTGCCTACCAGCATCTTCAAAGCTTGTTAATTACCATGACGAAGCTTATTTATTTAAGCCACACACAAAAAAAGGAGGTGAAGCCGTTACCCTGCTTCCAGCTTTTATGCTGAGCTGACTATCTCCTGGCTTAAGTAAAACTTGATTTTCATTGAAGTGCAGTTTTCCTCTGAATTTTTTTCCCCTTGCATGTTTTGTTCTCACAGTCCTCTTGCTCGACTTTTATCCCAATACCAGTAAATGTCGTTAAAATCAAGCAAACCTTGTCTAAATCTTGTTTATGTCTTTCAGAAAGACCTTGCTCAGTGAACTGTAGCTGATCTCTAACTTGCAGATTTCTGAACATTTAGACATTAAATAAAACCCTAATTACACCCAACTTTTCCCTTTTATACTATGTCATTGTAACATTTTTAACTTCGTCATTATACATAATGTGTTCATCTGTCACACAATATCTCAAAAACATTTAAATTTGTGATTGTAGTATGATAATTTGAAAAAGATACAAAAGAATATTTTTGAAGGCAGTACATTTTCTTGTCAGTCTCTTTTCATTGCAAGTGTTTTATTTCCCATGTAAGCCTTTATTTCAGACATAATTATCTAAATTTTACAGGTGATGGTTGACCTTTGTCCTTCAGGCAGCACTTATCTGCTGCCTGATTAGGAGTTAGTGCAGTTTTACAAGAGTACATGATGCCTGGGATGTTGAACTTAGTTCTTGCTGAGGCTAAAGGGCAAAGTTCTCCAGTGGTAAAAAAAAAAAGATGTATATTATGTCAATTTGAAGATTAACTTAATAGACTTTTCTTCACTTTTCTTTTTGTATCATGTTGCTGGACTTAAAAAAAGCTTCTTGAAACCTTAGTGAAGGTGTTATGACATGGTCTCTTGGAGCTCTGTGTGGTCTTGATTTCCATACATCCTGTTGTTGCTAAGTGTCAGATAAATCCAGAGGGTGAATCAGTGCTGAGAGGCAGCTTAGGGATAGGAACAAGATCTAAGGCATAAACATGTACATGGTCATTAGACACCTAACTGGAACAGAAAGTTGGCCACAGGACCACATCCACAAAGAATACCATGAAGAGCTCTGCACTTTGAGACTGTGAAAACAATGGGAGTGAAGTATAGGTGAAGTCTGGGGGTGGGTGATTGGGAGCTATGGCTTTGTCTGGAAGGAAACAAGTATTATTAATAATTGTATGATGTAGACACACATCTTCCCCTTACTCCCTAAAGAGAGTGTTAAGAAAGTATCTCAGGCAGAAAAAGGATTAGGAAAGATTAAAGACAAGAAACAAACATAAAGACCAGACTTTTACTAAAAAGTATATCCTCTCCACAAACACTGAGATATTACAGAAGGAACAACACAAAGAGATTAGTAAAAAAAAAAAATCATAGTTGGTATACAGGCCTGGTACTGCTAAATGCAGTTGTGAATGAACTTCAGTGAATTGTTGATCAAAATGTTTGTTCCATAGCAAAAACATTATAACTAATTTCAGATAGAGAGCTTAATTTATTTAATGACAACCGAATACATAATACAAAAAAGAAATGTTGGGGGAATGGCTGTTGAGTAAATAATATGGAAAATAAAACATAATAAACAATAAATAAAAATGCATTCAATTGTGTAGCTTTTAAATAACGTTTAAAGAAGTCCTTTTATGATAGTGAGTACAGTAGACGTCTCTACCACCCTAAGGCTGATTCATTATAAATATGTTGGATTTTTAAAGCTTTTTCCATAGCCATGGTAGAACAGAGTATTAATAAGAATTTGATAAAAAGATTTTTGTTAATCAAAGCAGCACCAGAGAGCAAGAAAGAGTTTAACATGCTCACTTTGGTCTTATTCCATTTCTGGCATTATGACAAAGTGAGGATGTATATTCTCTGAAACTCTGCTCAGATTTATTTTTACCTCTCCAGGTTCTCAAACAGCCATCGTGACTTGTACAGAAAATCCTCTTAAAAGTGCCTCAGCACTCTTGCCTGCATGCTTTCATTTCTGAGTCAAGTGCAAGAAGAAGCCTTTTGGATAATAACATCTGGTCAAAGGTAAAGGCAATGCAGAATTGCTTTCTCTTGCTATATGACAGGTTGTGCCAAAACTGTCACCTCTATTATCAGAGTTACAGATGTTAGAGACCCCAGCCTCTATCAGTCGGTTGTAATATATGAGCTGCAGACAATTGAGATGATGATTCTCAAGGTGAGAACTGCTGGTGGCATTCAGTAAAATATTTTTATTTTTCTCTGTAATATGTATCTATAACACTCCTGGTCAATTGTTATTTGCTGCAGACAAATTGCAATAAAAGTGCCACATGTTACAGTTACTCTTAAGCTGATTTATGATTCAATTTGTTGAAGGAATTTGTGGAACTGTTATTATTCTAGATCAAAATGTCAAAATGAGACAGTTATTCTTTACAAATACAAGATTGACCAACTTTCTATAATATTTGCTCATAACAATGAACATTTTTAAGATTTCAGAATAGGACAATATTGTCCTATGGGAGCAAAAAGAAGCTTTGAATCAACGTGTTACTAAATTTCAAAGACCTTTTAAAAAAGTATAGAAAAAAAGAAGCCACAGGCTTTTGTAGAAATAAACTCAAGCAGTCAATTGAGAATCATCGACTACAAGTTAAGAATTATCTGAAAGTGACAGAACATAAGAACACAGAAAACATTTTTTAGTTAATCATTTATGATACATAATCACAACAACCGACAGCTGTGCATGTGTACATGAAGTAAATATTAGCACATTTGCTGGAACTTTGCCTAATATCTTTCACAGAGATATTAAACTGTTCACAGTACATCAAAACCCACACTCTCACCAATTTTATCCTCAGTGAATAAAATGCTTCTCTAAATACACAAAGTAACCTGCATCATTACTGGAACCACAGAGGTGATGTCTGAAGAGATCATCTCAGTATAAGAGATGATCTTTTTAAGAGTAAAAAGCAAGACAATTCCACTCAAGAGCAATTTGTTTTGCTTTAATTATGCATCCCACAAGCCAAAGATACCAGCTCTACTTAAGAATTGTAGCATTTGATGCAGCAGCTTCAAAAATGTTAAAAGCTTAAAATTGACCTTTGTCCCAAGGGTGAAGTTTGCAAAGATTCTTGCTTTTAACTCATAGTGATACTTTACCAGTGAATGTCTGAAGCACTTTCTGCAACACCCAGGGGGGACACCGCTTGGTTAGGATCTTTTCTGTCTCATGTCTGTAAATGATTAAATTGGAGTTCATCATTGCATCATCTTCCAGTTTTGTTGACTGAAAAGCACCATGAGCTGAACTAAAAACTCCTCTAGTATTTGATATTTGAATCACATTCTGCTGGCATAAAGTTCTCTATCAGAAGCAAAGCAATATTTCTGAACTTTGACCTACTGTATATTAGGAGCAAAAAAAAAAGAATCACAAACATGTGATGGTCTTGGAAACAATATACAAGGAAGATGTCTTTTTTGACAAGTGGTTTTGGGAAGGTATTGAGCGTGTCCTTGTTTTCCTCATGATACTGTGATGAAGCTCACTGATTTAATGAACTTCTTAGAAACAAAAACATATCTCTTCACGTTCCTCTCCTGATACTCCATGTCAGAATGCATAGTGCTTGACTCCTTGGCTTTACATATGCATGCTCAAAGAAGAAATGCGCTACTTATTGAGACAAATCACATCAAGCCTATAGGAAAATTGTTTGCTCAAATTAACTTTGAGATGAGTGAAAGAGTAAAGTTCTTGTACCCTGCTTTTCAATTGCAAAAGACAAACAGGAGTAAATGAAATACCACAGACGCTGATTGCTGTGAAATGAGGAAGCATTGAGGAGTGCACCGAATAGGAAACAGAGCTTTATTTGTGCTGTTAGCAATGCTTTTAAACTGTATTGAATAAATATCTCATGCACAAAATTAACGTTTTTTACTTAAGGGAAACGTAGTGAGAGTCCTACTTTTTCTTCCTGTCCTTGCTCTATCATTTTCAGTACTTTCTTGAGTTTGCAGAAAACATTAACAAAGCAGTGGCAGGAATGTTAAATCAGCTCTGACATTAAGAGTCTTTGCTTGAGCAAATTAGTTACACAGAGTAGCGAATAATTGTGAGCAACTGAAGTCAGGTAAGCCCTCAGGATTTAGTGGATGAAATGCAAAATGTCACCCCAGGTACCCTTTTAAATTTGGTTCATATTTAAAGCATATAAAAAATGTAAAACCTCTAAGAAAACACTTTGTGAAGCAACACAAGCCTTTCTTTTCATTTAAAATAATCAGTACGGCATATTCTGTGCAAAAGAATATGCCGTACTCTGTCAAAGTTATTCATTAATTGTATTTAGATTATCACAATATTGACAATATTGAGTAGTCATGACTTTCCGTGAAGGAGGAAGAAAATAGGGACCTGACATATAAATTTGTCTTCATGCAAATCAGCTGCTTACTGAGTCTTCCCAGAGGCTAATGAGGAATTCTGAGTGACTTCACGTCTCAGCTTGGAGTGTCTAAACTCCATGGGTTTCCCCCCTTACCATCTGTTTATCTGAGGGACCCTTCAAAGTGAGGATGCTGCCATTTGCTTCTCTCACACAATGATGTTCAATATTGTGCTTTAGGAATAAAAAGGCACTTTAATTGTCCTTTTAACTTTTCATGGTCAGATCTTATTTTACTATATTTTGGCTTTTCGACAAGCTTTTAAACATACATTTCTGTTATAGCTAATAAATTATCTAAGCTCTACATGCCTGGATGACTAATGCAATCTGGGAAAACTTTTAATGATTGCTTTAGATATGTTTTGTTCAATAATTACAAGAAAGCTGGTCAGAATTGACGGGAATCTGGATGGCTGGATGGCTAAATGCTAAATGCAGGGAAATCCTGAAAAAAAATCCAAACAAACAAACTGGCAAGTAATGCATATCACTTGAGACCTTTAACCTTCTAGCAAGATGACAGTAAACATATTGGCAGAGCTGCAACAAATTAGAGCAAATCAACCCATCTTAGGAGCATGTGCATGATTGTTTCTCTCTGTGTTGCTCTGTGACAGACTGGTGACATATTCAAAGGGTTCCCAGTCTTTCACCTCTCACTCTAGAGATATGCGCTACTGCCTCTGTGACCTTACAATGATATGAAGACATTCTGATGAATGGATAGATATGCAAAGGTGACAGGGACAGATCTCAGAAGACTTAGAGGTACAACAGCAACTAAAAGCCCCATCACGAGACACAGGAATACTGATGATGACAGGGGTGCTAAATATAAAATCATCTGTGATATGAACCTTCAATTTCCAAAGATGTCCTGTTTGATTTAATGCTGGTGAATTTTGAAGGCAAATAACCATTTCAAAATGCTTTCAGGTTGGTGATGTGGCCCATTATCCTTTTGTAAGTAGACAGTAGATCAGCACAATTGGAATGTAAATGCTCAGATTCTGAAATGAATGGGATAGAAATAGTCAGGAACAACAACTATATGATTGGAGCACCATCCAAATATGCTAAACTGGTATTTAGAGTTTCAATATGTGCTAAAAATATAACCTACATACAATAAAACCACCACCAGCTTGAACCATTGATTCAAGACAAGAATCCATGTTTCTTGTTGCTTACATTGAATCCTGCTGCTGTAGTTTATCTGATTTAAGCTCTAATATGTCAAGATGTGGTATTCTGCATACCTTGGAGATAATGAGTTGTTATTTGAGCTATTGTTGTCTTTCTGTTGTCTAAAATAATATGCATGTTTTTCCTCTCTCTACTTTTTTCTTTTCAGAATATTCATTATAAACCCCCCAAAATGGTTTGGCATATAATTCCTGTGAATTAGCATTTCCACGACCAATCAAATCACTCTGTATGAAGGGAACACTAAATATTTAGAACCCAAACATAAGCCAAGTCCAGAGCCAAATAGGCAGGCAGTTGAAAAGTGAGCTCAGATTATTTTATTCTCTCACTTTCAATGAACTAGGAAAAAATGAAACAAATAGATTCTTTACAAGACAAAAGACAAAAGAAAAAATTCAGTAAATAAATTGTAGTTTCATTCACTTATTTAAGACTCACATTATAAGAATGAGATAATTTCTTTACAGAAAAAGAAACAATGAAAAAGCAAATATATCCACATGTATGCATGCTTTTAAATCTAGGAGTTCAAAGTTTGATGTTTTCTTGATATAGCCTCTAACGCAGATCTACACATTAGTCAAAACATTATGACAACTGACAGGATGACCCATATCAGATAGCAATTGAATATTTTCCCTTTAGGTTAGCGGGTGATAAGAAGACAAACACTTGTGAGTGACTTTGACAAGAACCAAACTATTTGGGCTGGATGAGTCACGTTATTTTCACCGCTGTAACTCCTGTCGGATTATTTTAGATCCACAGTGATCAGAAAGTCGACCAAAATGGGATAAACCAATCTGACATCAACAAGTTAGTAATTATCTGAACTGGAACACAGAACAGTGAAAAATGTGGCCTTTTCTTCTTATGTCGATGACACACTGGATAAAGAGCAGCTGGATAGAAGTGTGTCATGCCATCCATGTGGACAATATCTTGACAGATAACTTGTACCTAAATGTGGTGCTGATCAAGTACACCATTTCTCTTTTTCAGGATATTGCATAGTGTTACAATACAAAATGGAAGACTAATGGAATCCTCACTTAATGAATATGGGAATTTGTGTCACTGAAGGGGGATTTATATGATATTCTGTGTGTTTTCATTCCCTAAACTGACCAGTAGATAATCCCTAAAATAAGTCCTGACTCAACCCTAAACTTCTGCTTAGCTGCTGGTTTGTTAAGCCTCTCAAAAATATAGCTAGTATATTTTTTTAAGCTAGAGATATTGTGAGACGTTTGTACCTTACTGAAATAGAAAAATCCTTGAATGACCTCAGCTTGGATAAGGAAAACTGACCAACAAGAACAGAGACCAGATCAAACCTGATTTTTTTTATTCAAACAAGAACTGGTTCTAAATCCAAATTAGTGTAAAATGGCTTTCAACTGAAATTCTATAACTCTTGAGTCTATTATGTACTGCTTTACTTTGGAGCACCTAACATTTCAATGTTGGGCTATGTGACAAATGTGTTTGATGCAGATGTGACACAGATTTGGAACATATAAGATAATGATGTTTTAAAATTTAATCACATTTTTGAGATTTGAGTATAAATTTTGGTTGAGATGACAAACAAGAGGGATTTTCAGACATACGCTGTGACAGAAGGTTTCATTTCACCAACAGAAATTGGATTGTAATTGCTTATATTCCTGGTCTTGTTCTCTCACTTCATACCCCAAAATTGCGGCCAGATGGCCACCTTGTTTTGTTGAGTAATAATCATTTCACTGCTGACACTTTTAAAATAAAAACATCCTTTGCAATAATATGTCAGCCTTTCTTAGTAAATTCAAGTCACTGCTACGTCTCTTAGACTTAGTGTGTTGCAAAAGTATTTTTAACCATTGAATGTGATGTGATAGACAAACACAAAGGATGAAGTGTAGAGGTGCAGGGGATAGGACACATGGTGCTTAGATTTTTTAAAATTAAAAATGTGAAAGAATTGTTTTGCATTTCCATTAGCATAATACTTGGCAGAAATAGTTGTGGCTGCAGTCAGTCTAAGTATTTTGGTCATCATCTCCATCAGCTTTGCACAACTGTTATAGATATTTTCCTCATTCTTCTTTGCAAAACCGTTCAGACTTAGTCACAATAAAAAAAAGACGATCTGAAAACATCTATTTTCAAAACTTCCCACATATTTTCAATTTGATTAAGATCTTAAGATAGACAGGGTTAATTTAACAAGATTATGCAGTCCTGGCTGATCTGGGTGTTTAGAGTATAATATCCTGTTAGAAGGTGAACCTTTTCCTTATTCTCAAGTCTTTGCAGCCTCTAAAATGTTTTCCTCCAGGACTGTCTTGTATTTGGCACCATCCACATTCTCATCAACTTGTTTGTCTGCCCTTCCTCACTGAAGAAAATAATCCCTTCAACATGAAGTTGCTAGTTCCCATATTTCATTAAGGTCGATGGTGTGTTCAGAGTGATGTTTTATATTTCCGAAACATGTAGTGCTTTATATATAGACTAAAAAGTTTAATTTTGATCTCCTCTGACCAGAACATCTTTCTTCACATGCTTTCTTTGTGCCTTCCACAGCTTGTGACAAACCTTAATTGGATTTTTCTTATTCTTTTCTTCGGAACATGTGCTTTCTTCTTGTCAATCCTCCATAAAGGCAAGATTTGTGGAGTGAACAAATAATAGCTGTCCTGTCGATGGATTCTTTCACCATAAGCCATGGACCGCATAATCTCCAAACTTACCACAGAACTTTGGACTGTTTTTCGTTGCTGCTTAGCCGCCAGTTTATTTGAGCTGCTTTGTCTTGACAGGTTTGTCTTTGTCTTGAATCAGTACCATTCTATGCAAACATACATTACACCTTTACAGTTTCAATTGTTCTTACACCTAACAAATTAATGCTACAAAAATCTCAATAAAATATGCAAAGGTCTGTATTTATTAAGAAGACAAATAAGGCAAAAATGAATGCAGAGCACTGTGTGCAATATATGCAAACAACATACATATATAGAGTTGAATATTTTCTTGCAGCATGGCAGGTAAGCATTTTCTGTACCTCAAAGTCACACACTGAGGCAGCATCGATAGTGCAGACTATGCTTTAATTTGTAATAGAGCATCAGAATTTGCAGCATCTCACACAGGGCTCAACCCCTTTTAATGACCTGCTTTTTCAAATAATGCTGAGAAGATACAGAGCTTTTAACTCACCCTCGAAGCACGGTTTGCTGCCCGTGATAACACCTTGTATTCGTCATGGCTCTGCTTCGAGGCTGGGTTCGCTTTGAAGTGTAGGCAGTCATTAGCAAAGATACTAGTGACAACAGCTCATTTAGTATAGCAGTTTAATTGTAGAACAGTTGCTTGCCTAAAACCCTCAGAGAGGTTATTAATGCTACTCGGAGATGAAAGTTTCTTTAAACAAGAAAAATGAATTGACCGGCTTAATGGGTGCTTTATGTTGGCAGTGTAAACTTAGGTCAGACTCAATCGACGGGTCAAAGTCTTTTCACTTTTAGGATTCATCTTAGTTCATTTGTCATCTTAAAGTATAAAACCATTTGGATATTACAGCTAATAAATGGAAAAAAACCCCCAAAAACTTTGTTTTTGCAGCTGCAGACATGAATATTTCAGTTGTGACCCCTTTAAAGAATTCTACTTGATCCTTCATCAAGATGCAGATGTTTACCTTTAGTTAGGATGCTCTCAATCTGATCTTCGCTGGGTTTTTTGGCAACTTGAAGCTTCCTTACATAAATATTCAGACTCAATAAACATGTTAAAATGTTCTCAAAACAACAAATTTTAATGTTAATATTTGGAGTTTTGTGTGATAGAGCAGCACAGCTGCAGCAGCATGCTTTGGTTATACGTTTTTTCAGCCGGAACAGCAAAGAATTGAAAGCTTGGTGGATGTCCCGCTCACAGCAGGCCAATAAACCATAACATCTGTTTTTGGTTTAAATCTAGAAATATTGATAATACATGGCACAAATTAAAATGTGATATTCACAGATGCTCTCCAATCAATATTACTGAGCTTGAGCTATTTTAAAACAGAATGGTCGATCGAGACCAGAAACATGAGACGACATGTTTCTGTAATTTCTGCAAATTATGGACTTTTCTGGGTTGGTCAAAGAAAAAAAAACATTCAAAAATGTATTACATTTTTGATTGTATCATGGCAAAATGTTAAAGTAAAGGTATAATTGCTTCTGCAAGACACTGTATTCCAGGATTGTTTGCAGCCATCAATTTCTCTGGAATTTTAATGTTCAGCATCGTATAGTTGCCTACATAGAGTAGAAGCTCAGAATGGAATTTTCTATGGGTGAATCAAAGTTTTCCACCTCTGGCAAATTCACAGTAAACATTTAGATTTCCCTTTTCAAATAATTTGTCGTCTTTTTTTCCCATGATCTGAGCCTTGCTCACCTGCATGTTTTGGCGTCTCATCAGACAGGGACTCACAAGAGCATGTCACAGTTGGCATCAGCTGCACAAATAAACCAAATTGAACTGGTCAGATCTTCAGCCAAATGAACCTGGGAATCAATTGACTAGAAAGAACAGGGCTTATCACTTATGCCACCTGAGCACTGCTCGGTATATGATTTCTGAGCCAAGATGTCAAATGCCGCCAAGCTTTGATTAACTCACCTTCAGGCCTGCACGACAGCGCATGAGAATATGTATTCAACGGCTGTCATTTCACAGAGTGCTGTAAGTAGCTCTCACAAAACCCCGCAGTGAAGTAAAGCATCTCAGCCTGACTCACAGGATCATTTTGTTCTTTTTTTATGTGCTGCGCCATGTTATGTACAATCATTTGCTGCTGGTTTACTGTATAATTTACAGTCTGTTGTTCACTTGCATTACTTTAGATTATTGTATCACAGTGAATAGTACTTGGGTTTCATTGTCCAGTTGGAGTAAACACAGATGGTTGATAAAGTAAAACGTTGTGATTCCTACAGTTCAATCTTTTTTGCAGTTGTGCTGCGTGCCGATTTTCTAATAAAGACAATTCAATTCTGCGATATTTATGCAGTCATAAAATGCAACACTTTGCTGTTTTCTTTACGGAAATGAAGCCACCTTCTTAACTTTGAGCTATCAAAATCCTTGCAAAACCCCATACAAAATAAAAAACTCAGGAAAACATTAAACTATTGAGTAGATTCATATGGAACAAAGATTAACTTCACTTTTTTGTCATAAGATGTTTATAAGTCCACATTCAAAGGTCACACATAAAGGATGAATCATCTCAACTCTTATGAATTTCTCTTCATTTCATCTTAAATTATCACTCAAAGTTCACATAAAATGTACTTAAATAAACTATGAAAAACTGGTCTCCCGGACTGTTTCTAAAGAAATACGTAAAAAGTTCATGACTTTTCTTATTCCTATGTTAAACAGTAAAAGAATGTTACTTTTCTCAAATTACAAGCACACTAGCCTAACCTCTGCCAGATTTTTTTTAAATCCTCAGGGTTTAGTCTGAGCATTTGCTGCACAATCCACCTTCTACTCTATGCCTTCTACCTTTTTCCTTTGAGCGACTGAGCAGAAAACAGCACCTTCTCTGCAAATATGAGGGACTATAAAATGGAAAAAAATTGGAGTCACAGATTGAATTTGACCTCCTGCCTGTGCCATTTTAAAGACATGCATGAGAAACCTGCAAGAATAAAACTAGTTCACATGAATTAGATAGTTCTACATATGGTGACACTGAAAAACACACATCTGCAATTAAGATTAACAGCTGTTAAATATTTAAGATAAACACGAGGACTGATGACAGGGTAAAAGTAGCTCATATTTTAGCTCAGCTTCTGTAACAAAGTATTTGTGATTCATCGTTACGTGTGATAATAATTCATTTTATTGGGTTCAATTTGTAACTTTGGGGTTTGTTTCTTCTTTATTTATTACAATTTATTTGTGGCAATATCCTTTGAAGGTGGAGCCACTCTCGCTGGACTGATTTCCTCATGTTAAGCTCATGGTCCAATCAAGTCACACCATACAAAGACCAGCTGGATCTCGGTTGCTGCTCGATTGCCCATCTCTTGAAACAGTAACATGGTGCTCCTTATTTCTTATAAGAACTTTTTTCCCTTGTGTTTTACTAGCACTTTCCTGAGATTTACCTCCAGCCAGCATAGAAGCTGATCCCCTATCTTCTGATTGTGTCCTGGTTAGAACTACTAACTGGAAATCCCTGCAATTCCCACGAGTCCCGGACTAGTCTTGTCTGTGCCTGTTTCTCCTTTTTACCCCAACTTACCTGCCTTTTGGCTCAGTAGTAGACTGCAAGATCAGTAATTATCTAGAACATTAACAACGATTAACTTATCTCAAACACAGAAAATATCAATGTTAGATTTTACACTTTTAACAACTTTATTAAATATTGTCACTGTTCACTACTGGAACAGTGTTTTTTGTTTGTCTTACCAGGTGGTGTTCCACAACTAGCCATACTCTATATATGAAAAAAACGAATAATAATAATCATAAATAAATAAAAAACATTTCCAACAGCTATTTCCCAGAATAACAAGCAGAAGTAGTCAATTAGAAAAGTAAACTCTAAGTATTTAGAGCTAATTTCAAAATGACCTCACACTTGAAACCTTTGAAAGCATCACAAAGTGCAGTCAGGGTACATACTGTAGAGTCTGAAACAAGACCTTTTGTGTGAAATTCTTGAAATATATGAAAATACAAGTCTTTCAATTGATCCAGTCTTAAGTGAGACAAGTGTTTTTAGATCCTTTCTGTGAACCTGTTAATGTGTGACTAATGTGATTAAGCTGCGTTTCTTTCTTTAGCTTCTTTGCCATCTATCTTTGAACATGTTATGCTTGTGCTTGATTTTTGATACTGCTTTTCATAGAAACTACCACCTGAGAGAAAGGTGGTATTTGCCGAATTCAACGCAATCCTGCAGGGTTTTGACTTTGTTAACAGAAGCTTTCTTTTTGTTTTTGTTCAGTATTTTTTACCCGTCGTGTGGATTGACTTAGATTTTCAGGTTTCAAAAATATATTTTGAAATGTGAACTTACAGAGAAAACCAGAATTCCAGATAGATGCCATGGTAATTACCATCATTATGGAAATGAGGAACTTATTAGTATTTTGTGCCAGCTGTCTTCAGGTGAGGAAATAAATTATTTCTTGATGCTGCCATTCCTATAAAGACATTTTTTTTTATTTTCAACATGGAACAATAGAAAAAAGAATACAACAGAAGGTTTGTTTTATCATCAGGGAAAGATGTGTGATATTTAGTAGGAGCAGTGAGGGAATTAATTAACATTTGGGTGTTCTATTCTTAGCAGTGAAATTACAAATCACATAGTCAAGTCAACATTCAGATTCTTGACAGATCTCTGCTTGTGTGATCTAAAAGCATGAAGCAGAATAATGAGACATAGAACGACTTGATACTCATTGAGAGCCTCTTTCTCATAAAAAGGTCAAGCCTCAGATTTAAAAAGTAAACAACCAAGATATTAAACTCTGCTATGATATACATTCCCAGTCTAGACACATTTTATTGGAAAATGCTTCAGGCTTTGGATAGCATGAATTTATATTGTATGTGAATTGACCTTGTTTACAGTCTTGTATTCAATTTACAACACACAAAGAAATACAAATAATGCACTCAACAGAGAATATCTGCTACTTCTTTTTTAACTTTTTGATATTCACATGTTTGATTTGGCCATTATGTACTAACATATGACATTACTTGGCCAGCATCAAAACGAGTGCTACAATTGTTTGTTTTAAAGATGAGTCTTTCTGCCTAAGGACACTTTTTAGGGAAAAATGTTACATGTGAAACTGTATTTTTTATTTTTTTTTGCAATCACAATTAAATTCACTCATACTTGTACGTTGGGTAAAACAGTATGCTTTGAAATCCAATCTTTTTTAACCACTGTTTTCTAAAGTTGAACACTAAATTTGGAGAAAATAATGACAGTCTGAATAATTATCTTGGAGAGGTAGTGCCAGTTAATCTTTTGTTCCTTTGATTGCTTTTGTTTGGTGTGTGGAGATTTTTTCTATTATGATTTGTGTTTTGTTTTTGGCTTGTTCTCTTTTCTAGTTTTCGTGTGTCAATTTCCCAGATCTCTGTTAGCTCCTGTTTTTTAATCAGTTTTTTCCAGCCTGTCATAATCCTGCTGTCCTCTCAGTTGTCATGTATCCAATAAATTGACTCCCATGTGTATCTTATCCCAATAGTCACTTCCCTCAGTATTTTGTTCATTCAGTACTTGTTAGATCCTTTAGTCATTCTACATGTCTCTCGGACTGGTTCTTTGCATTTGCCTCATTTGAATTTTGTTTATCCCTTGAACTCTGTTTAAGTTTTCATTATCAACAGTTGTGTGGACATTAATGACACTTAATTCTTTTGATTAGCACTTTGCCAGGTTTGCTAAATCTGAAAACATCTAGCACTCTTATCTTCCCCCAGGTGACTTTTTGTTCATAAATTCTAAAGCACAAATTTAATTGTCTGTTTTCTAAAGTTTCAGTTAAATAAAGTTCAACATCTGAACATCTGTATTGATGTTCTATTTATAGACTTAAGAAAACTTCAAGTGAATGTTTCTATTCCTGCTCGGATTTTGAAGGGGGTGACAATTGTTTATACTGTAAAGACATTTCTGTACTGTAAAGACATTTCTTTCCTTAAATTCACTTCTTTTTATACCCCCCCAAAAAATTATTTCAAACAAGAAATGTACAGTAACAAATTGAAAGATGTTTGGGAAAGAACACAATATGAACATAAATAAAATATCTGGGCATTATAGTCAGAATGACTCGATGTACAACTACAACCTGTAGTTCAACAGTAATCATTTATGTCCTGCCTGCTTTCTGATTGAAGACTTGCCATATTCAATTAGATCAAATCAGCAACATAGTTAGCAATACTCAACAGCCATGAAACTGTTAAACGTCAGGCGTTAAGTGCCGGTATCCCTCATGTTTTACTGCCATGGCATATGTCAATGCAGAGGCCTGCTAATGAACAATCATTTGATCCAGGTGTGTGTTTGAGAAAACTTAAACATGCTCTCGACTGACTTTGAACATCCTTGTGTATATCTCATGAAAAAATATTGAAAAGTAACTTAGCATCTAACGCATATCAATGACTTTCTTTTGATATCAGACAATTCCACCTTCACATTTTGCCCACCAAGCGAATGCTTTGCCTACACTTTTCCATTTCAATGTTTCCGACTTTCCCGCCCCTGATGTGTCTTGCTCAGATCAGTGAGCAAGACTCTCTTGTCTGTCTCTCCTTTCACCGCGGACGGATGTCGTATGAGCGCGGCTCTGATTGGCCGTGCAGGGACGCGCTCCCACAAGGCGCATCAGCCGCTCGCCTCTTGTCATTTCTGCTCGTACGACTCACATGCGCCTGAACGCCACTGGGCTCCGTGCGCGCATCTCTGCTCCAACTTCAAAACCGGTCCGGTCAGCTCACTGAAAAGCGGACGGCTTCCAGGATGGATGCTTCTGTTTATGATATCATACTGGGGGAGCTCGAGGAGCTGAACTGTAGTTTGATAGAGCATTTTCAAGACACTTTTTATGAAAACGCTTCATTGGCTTTGCTGAGCGCTGATGGTAAGATGGATTTCTTTTTTTTTTCTTGTTTTCTTCAGATTTTTCTTGTGTTGTTCCACCCTAAAAATACCTAACAGTTTAATTCATTTGTTTTGTATATGTTGCCATACCCTAAGGTTTATATTGCAATGTCACTACTGATGAGATTGGAACCTGCTGGCCGCGGAGTAGCACTGGCAGGATTGTGGAGAGACCGTGTCCTGCTTACATCAACGGAGTAAAGTACAACACAACGAGTAAGATATTTCAATAACGGCTAAAGTTTCATTACATATATCGAAGGCAACATTTTTTTTATTTATTAAAAATAATTTTAAAAATAAAAGTGGGTTTTATTTTAAAGCGATGATCAATTTACATAAAAATAGGTCATTTAACAAAGACCTTTTCTTGCTTCATTGACCCTCCTTCTGTTCTGATGTAAAGCACCACTGATGGTAACCTATTACACCTGCTGTTGAAACAGCTGCTTGCAATATATTTATTTTTTTCATTCAACTTTTAAAGGGCAATTCTTGATAAAAAAAAAAGTTAATTGTAAATCCCAATTTCTCAAAGTGCAAAATTATTTATACCTCTTGTCACATTTTGTCATGTTACAGCTGTAAACTTAAGTACATTTCATTGGATTTTTGGGATTGTCCATCATAAAAAAACAGGATTCTAAAAAGGAAGAAGATTATATTTGGCTTTGAAGATAATTAAAAATTGTGTTACGTGTTTGTCTTTTGTCACCTTAAAATAAATATTTTCCAGAACCGCAGTTTGCAATAGTTACAGCTGGGAATCTTTGGAGGTTTTTTTCTGCTCATCAATGCATCAACATGGTTGCTTATTCTTCTCTTGCAAAATAGCTTAAGGTTGCATCTATGAGCACCAATTTTCATGTCTTACTACAGATCAGGGTCAGAAGCTGCAAGTAATTTACAATGACTCTTAAGTCTTCAAACTCTTATGCAGTTTTTAGATTTTTTATTGAATAATTGCATTGCATGTCCCAACAGAATGACACTAAAAGTACCAGAAATGTTTTTAGATGTAATTTGTGGCAATCAATTAAAAAATATCTGCTTTTTCTTAAATAATTTTTGAAAAAAATTATCAAAATTATCAACACCCTTTTGCAAACATTTATTTCTTTATATAACCTAAAAAATAAAATTGGTTCTTGATAATAACACATTTTGTATTGTATATGTTTATCAAATAAGTAATCTTTTCTTTGATAGTCATGCAACATTTGGTGTTAAAACATTGTTGTATCTATTAAACACAAAAATAGCTCTTTGGACTATAAAGGCTCCTGATCCCTGCCATAGACCCTTTGTTTTTGACAGGCTCATTTTTTCACATGATTACCATTTAACCATTATATTGCATCTCTAATTGTATGCTTAGGGTTGTTGTCATGCTGGAAGCTGAACCCCCTCTAAAGTCCCAAGTCTACGGTATTAAAAATGTTTTCATTGAGAATTGCCTTGTATTTTACTTCATCTATCTTCTCCGCTTCCCTGTCCAGGTTTAAGAAAAACATGCTTCTTCTGCTGCAGCTATGTTTCAGTGTGCAGATTTTGTGTGAAGCTTGACATGGACGGTTCTAGACAGGAGCCGACACAGGCCTCTGCCTCTGTAGAACTAGTCCTGGCCCCTGTTATACGTAAGGTGTTGCACTTTTAGCTTCATTTGTATTGAAATAAGAATAACAGTTCTCACCTGTTGGGTAAGGAGTTTGCAACCTGCAACTCCAGAGCTGCATTGAGGCTCTTTGGAATTGTGGTTCACTTAATGTATGTATGCGTTGTATTGTTTTTCATTCTTTGGCCTCACTCTGTTAAAGTTGGTCTGGAGCCACCACTGATTGATATGCTGTGTCAACTTTGCCTAATCAGTTGATTTGGTGAAAGAAAACATGACTTTGATGACAGTTGACTTTGAGCTTTCACTGTTGACCTGTGTGCAAACAGAGCATGTTGGTTATAAGTTGTATGCGACATGAAAATAGTTCTATGAACTGGAGGACTCTGGTCCAAAAACAGTTAGCACATATTAGTGAGACACACCTCCAGTATTTGTATAAAGTAAAACCAAAAACATGAATCTAAAGTTGCATTTCTTTTAGTTCTTCCCAAGTTTTCAAACAAATGATCCATAAATTGTACTACTCCATAAATTGTTGGATAAAAAGAGTTTCTACACTGTCCACGCATCAGTATTTCAATCAGGCTCGGAAAAGGAGCAACTCAAATTTAAACGAGGTGAAAAATTATAACTATAGGAAAGTCAGTACCTCGCCTATTGCATATGGATGAGGAACTTTTGAGCTGATTATGTAAAACGCGCCGTTGTCAGCACAAATGATCGCAGCAATGCAATGATGTTACACATTTTACAAACCGAATTAGGAATTAGAGATAATAACTTCTTCATGGGCCACTGCTCTAACGAATAAATGGAAGCACTAAAAAGCTTCAAGTAAGTTGACCTAATAAAGGTCAAAATGGGAGTAAAAGCAGTCTGATGCTTTCAGCAGAATATCAAATCTGAGCTAAAAGTGACAGCTAAAAGGCCACATCATATGTGTGTGAATCTCAGCTGTAATATGCGTTTGCTAAATTCAACAGCATATGTCAAGTGGGTGGTGTTTATTTACAGGCTTGTGAGCTCAATCGGCTAATAGCATTTGTAGCAGCTGAGAACATCCTCTCTGAGCACAGACACTGTCATATTATGTAACTGCAGTACCAATTATGAGACCCACGAAGCCCCGAGCTCAACATTACAAAATAACAACACTCTTGTACAGTTCCAAAAATGTACTGTTTACTGTTAGGTCCTGACTTTTTTCATTTAACAAAGCCACTATGTAGGTTCAGATTCACCAACATTAAAGGGGAAAAAAAAAAAAAAAAAAAAAAAAAAAAAAAAAAAAAAATTAATATTATATATATATATATTTTTTTGTTTGTTTTGTTTTTTACAGGAGGTGTGTTGGGGGGGGAGTT
>CAEGAF010019049.1:0-12949 GCA_903067075.1 Micropoecilia bifurca | reverse complement strand
GTGTGTGTGTGTGTCATGGAATCGTGGAATAGTGACATGGAATCATTCTCAGTCTCATTTATACCAATAATTCTGAATATCCTGCAGGAATGGACAGAGAATCATGCGAGAGGCCCTTGGTAGCGATCCATAGCTAAATTGCGAGAATCTATTAGTGGTGTTCCATAAATTTCACAAGGATTTATTTTTCTCCTTCATCTCTCTTTTGTTTTCTTTTTTTTCAGGCTCTAAAGAAGAGACCGGGTTTCTCCAAAATCCTCCATGTGAAAGCAGACAGCCTCTGCTAACCTTCTTTGTGCAGGTTGCTGGAGAGTGCGACCACAGTATGAGTTGATCCGCAAGACACAGGTAGCTTCAGCCCACCTCCTGGTGGCTATGCGCATTTGGAGCACAAGAAACAGAACCAGGAAAGATCTTATTGATGAATAAAGGCCCAGGATTACCAAGTATATTTTACTAAATAAAAAAAAAAATCATAAAACAGAACCAGATTTGATGAAAATGTGGTAAATGTTGGTGATCTTCAGTGGCAGTAGATACCCAACCAAGAGCCTGTATTTACCTCACCAACTCAAGAAACACAGCTGCGTTCAAAACTGTCTCTCATCCACAGTCTTTCTCTAAACGTGGAGCCACTTGGAGTGTCTCCACACTGCATTCTTACTTTCCGCATCTGCTTAATGCAAACTAGCTTCAAAGTCAACTGCAGAAACAAGATGGGGGATGTGCGTATTTTCCACAGACGTCTATCAAGCATCTGTTTTCACAAGAGGTTGAGGCTTTTTTTTCCTAAGGGATTGCAACGGGAGCTTTATGCTTAGGTGTGATGTTGAGGAAATAAATGCTTATCGCACTCCGTCCCCAAAACTTGCCAAATCCAAGTATGTGAGCATGCACGGCTTCCAAGCACTGCAGAAAGGGTGGGTGGGACGGGGCTCCCACCCTGCAACAACACACAGACCATGTTATTTTGAAAGTGCATGGTAGCACTGGGGTTTTGCCTCCAGTACCGTCCTCTGCTTCCTTGTATGAGAATATCCATGTCAACCAAACTGGATTCAGTGTTTATGAACTTTGTTGTAATCTCTGGACCTGTTTGCGTCAGAGGACATGTACGGAGTATCCTAAGTCGCTGCTGCATTTTGTAGCGACGCTCGTCTTTTTTTCCAGTATTTCCTTCTCCGGTGTGCCAATTATGAAAGGATGAGGGACCAGGCAAGTCACCAGTGTCCCTACTGGACCCAAGTTTGCTGTGAGCAGAAGCAGCTCAAACTGAATATAAAGTGTTTGTGTTTCCTATAAAGCAAATTATCCAGGTGTGTACAGGTGTTCTAGTGTTTGTATTCATACTGAACAGTGCCATTTGCATCATAGGGGCTATTCTCTGCATTCTAATTCATTAGGCGACATCCTCCAATCTTCTTCTGATGTTTTCTTCCACCCAGTATCACAGCTAGCATGAAGGGAGCTAATCCCTGAACGTCAAGGGATCTGCTTCAGGTATTCAGGACTTACCTTCAAGTTAGGAAATTGATTTGGCAGAAATTTTGTCAAAAGCTGTATTTTGGGGGGATGGGAGGTTGAAGACAACACTGCTCTACACATTTTCTGGTTCCAGTGCCGCTTTACTGCAGCGGAACAATAAGCCCGTTGATCTGATGGCTCTGTCTTGAGCTCAAAGTTTTGGATGTTAGAGTTGTGTGTTTGCCAGGCCTTAAAAAGGACTCACTGTTTTATTTGATAGAATGTAATCCCTACTTCGGACCAAAAATGTTTTGCATTCTGGTGCACTGATTTCTCCTTGTCTCGAACTTTAATAATGTGCAATATTTTATTTTTCTCTAAAACATGCACAAAATCTGAATACAGATAGAAACAAAATCACTTTACAGGATGGACATAACAGTCCTTCCCATTCCTTTGCCGCAGGTTGCTTAGAGGGTTCCGACATAATCTTTACAAGTGTGGAGTTTGCATGACATTTGCAAAAACTTATGGGGCTATGATAGATGTTGTAACTTAATTTTGGGGAGATTGATAAAACATTTTAGCCAATTATTTCAAACGTTTGAGCTTTGGATATCAGGTAAATGATATGATAGCAAAATCAAGCCCATGGTCTCATTATCTCAAGATAATGGTATGATGAAAGCTGTTACCACAACTGCCATATCTTAAGCACAAAGTTTCCTGAGATTCATTTTTCTCTGTAGGATCAAAAATATTTATTGAGAAGTGAGTTTAAAATCTTGTACACAAAATACACGAAAACTTACTGCATCAAAAACAAGCTAAAAATTTTATTATCTCTAGATAATGAAACAGGGAAACCCTAATTGTTAAAAAATAAAAAACTCAATATTTCTTGAGTATATGATTTAATGAAAGCATTATAGTGAGAAAATGAGACGCAGAGCTTAGGACAAGAGCATAAAGCACTGATGTCATCGCAACAAAAAATCTTTAAGGCATTTTCCTATCAAAACAAGAAAAAATTTCTATATGTTCTGTATATTGAGCTCAGGATCTTGATATCTTTAAATAAAGTAGAACATGATAAAATTAGCTCTAGATTTTTATCTCAATATGATGAGGCGGTGAAATTTTCACCTTGACCAATCAAGCTAAAAAAAGTTTGAGCTTTGCTAAATGGAAAAAACAAACAAACTGTTTTTCACTTTCCTGTGAGCAACTGCCTGAAAATGAAATGAGAAATGTGAAGATTTTAAGTCCAGTGTTTTGAAAAGAAAAGTTTGTCGGAACCCTTTACCTGACATGCTCACCGTGAGCATGTTAAATTATATGTATGGTCACCTATAATATTCTGCAAGCTGTGACTCTCCCTCTTTTTAGTCCACTCTGATGTGGATTGGTTGCTGTCTAACTTGAAGGAAAAATGCTCACCATAGAGGAGATAAACTTCACAGTAGAGAAAACTCCCCACAAAGCACTTGTTGATTTTGAGTTTCAGACAATCCTGCATTCATTATCAGCTACTCTGTATATAATGTTTGTATATAAAAAAAGAAAAAAGGAAGAAAAAAAAACTCCTGAAAAAAAAGACCGACATTTGATGTTATTATAATAAGGTGATGAGTCGGAGTGGAAAAACTGAAGTTTACAGGTCTTCATTTAGAGTCCAATGAATAATTACGCATAGAGAACTATATTATGTCTAACAGTAGTGTTAAAATTGCAGTTGTGTACTAGATACTTTATATTAAATGTGCATCAGATTCATATAGAAATGGAGATTATTTAAAAAGGTTAAAGATGATAATTCAGCTATTTATTTCTATATAAAAAGAGCGCTGTGTACAGTATAATGTTGGCATGTTTGTGTTCATGCATCAATCATTGAGTTGCCTTTTTAACTGTTCTGCTACTGTGGCAAAAAAGAAAAACAATTAGATGTTTAAAGAGCTTTGATTGCCTGCAGGTTAATAATAATCTTCATTTGATCCTGTCTGTTGTTGCACTATAGAGAAAAACACTATTCTATTTCAGATGTTTATTATAAGAGTGTTTCTAATGTTTTTGGGTATTTAAAAAAAAAAGATGCACTTTCCTTTCTTGAACACTTTCCATGGCCCGTTTGTCATCCATTTGGACAGACGTTTCTGGGATGTCTGTTGCTTGATTGTTGGAAATAACAGTAATAAAAATTGCTTATCTCTGTTTGAGAACAGGCAACATCTCCCACACTGGAACCTATCGCTCTTGTTTAACTACATTTAAGTGCTTTTTAAGTTGCCAGTATGACCTTATATTTGTATTTGTTGCCATCTTTGCTTTACTTCTTCTACCCTGTAAATTTCACACTCGCATCAACGGTACTCTCCCTTGGTTGTGAATACGAACTCTTTGTAAACGCCGCAGGCCTAGTAAGGTCAAAATCTACGGCGAAAAGGTGCCAGTGACACTGGAAAAACCTGAATCTTTGGCTTCCATCTGTATGTACCTTATCTCAACGCATCATGCTTGAACCGTAACATTTTTGACTCAAGTGTTAACATTTGTATCATGCCGTGCAATAGGAGAAGAAAGCTGCGTGAGTGTTAATGTACTTCTGTATATATTTTATGTATGAATGATTGTACTCTGCCCATTCATCTGAAGTGTGTTTTACACATTACCTCAACATTTAACAGGGCAATTATAAATGCATTTTCTGTTTTTCTTTGTTTTTTCTTTTTTAGTTTATAGTTTGTTTCTTACTGCCATCGACAGGTGATTCATCCCAATTTCTGCGGACACATGAATTCTGTTGATGAGAACAAAAATCTTTTCCAAAAAGTTCAAACAGCCTTCTACGATGACTGCAATAGATGGATTTTCATTCATTTGATGTCATCAATAAAACTGCTTTAAATTGTACTTCCTCTTTTTGTTCTTTAAATATATGTCTATACATATATACGAGATGAACTATATTTGATATATTTCTGAGGCTTTGACTGCATTACTCCAGTTATTTGACCCAAAAACAATTGGTATACAACCTTTCTGGGATTCTAGTCAAAACTCTGTAACACAAGAACGTAGACGTTAGCGTGAAACTCGGGGCCCTGTCAGATAATCTTAAATATCAGGCAAAATCTTGAAAAGAAATGTTCAGTGGAGTTGTCTTAAAAAAAAAACAATATCTCAACCTTTGACCACGTGAAGAGTGCTGTTCAGTCTTTCAACAGAAAATGGAAAGATCACGACACTACCAAAACTTAACCAACCACCTAAATTTGGCACACGAGATCCGAATTTAACTTAAAATCTAACTCTGCTCCCTGAAGCTACAAGCACTGTGTGTACAGTAAATCTGAGCTGTGAGCCTTGCTTTAATTTGAGTCTGGTTTTTTGCAGGAAAAAAAGTGGACATGTTCAGATGAGCAGGAAGTCAACAAGGTGTCTTGGCAGTTGTGCTGGTTGTGTGCCTGAAAGCCGCATTCAGGAAGCCCGACTGCATGTCACACAGGAAACAACAACAAGCTCGACTTGCGCAAGCCACTTGCCACACAAAGACCGCCGTGTCTGGGGCTTTTCCTGGTTTCTTGTGAGCAAATCATTTGTGAAAGGATCAAAAGTTCTGCTATTTACAGCACCTTCCCTTAGTAGTAGTCATACACTAGAACATACACATTGTGTCACGCTTTAGCAAACACCAACGCATTTAGTTGGAACGTTATGAGGTATTAAAGTGGTCCAATTGGTGAATAATGTCAAATAAAATTAATACAAACAAAAGTCTGAAAAGAGTTGCATGCATACATGTCTGGGCCCCTTTACCCTCATGCCCTTAATTAAGTGTAATCCATGTAATACATGCAAAGGAAATTGAGAAAAATAGGGCTCATTAGAAAAGAGTTTAGACTTACTTTGCTGGTTTGTAAATCGCTGAATAGTTTTGCACCAAAATACCTTAATCTTTTGTCGTTGTATCAGGTCTTCTGGTTCTGGTCTGCTCTGCATTCCCAGAGCCAGAACCAAACATGGAGAATCAGCATTCAGTCTTTATGGTCCTCTAATTTGTAACAAACTTCCAGAAAACGGCAAATAATGCTGAAATGCTGAGTTTCTTTTCTTTACTTTGCCACTGGAGTGTAATGCCTCTTTGCCGTTGCATGTTTTTATCATTTAAAACTGTTTGAATTGCCTCATTGCTGAAATTGTGATACAAATAAACTTGACTTATATGGCCCTCCAACAGAGAACTAATAATGCAAATGACTTTTGCCAAGAAGATGTGATGAAACCAGAGCAGCAAGAAAAGAATGACAGTTTTGGGTGTGGCAGTGGCGCAAGGGTAAAAACCCGTGACCTGTGTATGGAGACCTCAGTTCTCGATGCGGCCGTCACGGGTTTTGAGTCCCAGTCCGTTGACTTTTGCCTTGTCTTCCCCATCTCTCAAAACCTGCTTTCCTGTTGCTTCACCACCAAACAAAGAGCCGAAAAAAATAAATCCTTATTTTAATGTTAAATGCATAAATGTGAATAAGTTCACTTTCTTTTAAGCTTTGCTAGTTCAAAACATTGGCGTATTCCAGATGTTCACTTTCCTTGACTTTTGACTTAATACAACAAAGTCTTGAAAAATATCTAGTTGTGTCAAAGTTTAAAAAATGTAGAATAATACTCACTCCTTTCAGACAAAAACTAACCAAGAGAAATTTATCATTTCGGTTTCACTAAGTATAAAATACATATCATTTTAAGCCCAGATATTAGTGATTTTTTTTTCAGCTGACATTGTTGAGCGAAGCTGTTAAAACTGTGTCTTTAACTTTGTTAAGCCAGGAGATTTGACCGCCTGGTGATTGTGAAGTTGCAGCTGAATAGTTAATTCCTCTGCAGCCTCTCGTGTTCCTCTGCCAGAGCAGAACTCATGCCAGAACTTTGTCCCAGGGTTCTCCTCTCCTCGTTCTCCCTGTCTGAATAGAGGAGAGTGCACAGCCGACACAAAACAAAGTTTCAGCTTACACTCATCCACACAATCCTCTAATCTGACTGATTTAACAATTCCAGGCAAAATGCTGAACATTGTAAAACTCCTTTGAGAGTTTCAGTGGAACTTAAAATACAGCAATAAAGTGTTGTATAAATGTTTAATGCACTCAGGTGATTTGATTATTTCTAGAAAAACCACTGGTATTTGTTACTTTTTTCCCAGTCAATTAAAACGTCTCCTTTTGATGTTTTGGATGTTATATTTGACAGCTAATCTGTAAGCAGAGACAGTTTAATATAAAAAGCTATGAAGCTGAAGAATGATCATAGAACTTTTATTTTGTTAAAATTTGCACTTTTTTTGTTAATTATTTCCATTATTTTCAAAGAAACATGATATTAAATACAGAAGGCACTTATAAAAAGGTAAATTAAAGATGTTGCTGCTATAAACATGAAATTCCTGATTTAGAAAAAAAAAACAGTAACAGCATCATGAAAGAATGGCCAGGACAAGAAATTACAGCACCGTTGATAACTGTTTAAACAAAACATTTAAAACGAAATGAAGCTGATTTCAAACCTACAGTACATGAAAAATACTCATTTATCAGTGTAATAATGCCCGAGCTATGCTTACACATGGAATCTAATCGTTAAGACAAAAAGCTTTAAGTCAATGGTTTGTAATTTTTTTTCACTAGTTGGAGGCTCAATATCTTTATATGGATTGTATTAGGCTTTGTGGTCGTGGTACACCTCCATCAAGCGGGTGGCCTCTCTCTGCCCTGAGAGCAAAGCACCATGTGTTGTGGAATAGTACTTTCTGTGGGTGGCCTCTCCTGCAAACAGGACTTGCAGCGGCTAAGAAAGGAGCAAAACAAAGCGGGGGAGGGGAGAGACAAAAGGGAAAACATGTTAGAGAACAAATCCAGATTAATAGCAACATTTGTCAGTATCATATAGACATGGTTTTGGCCTTCCCAGAGGCACCGTCTTCTATCTCTCTTTCCCTGTTGGAGGTTCACTCGTTGAAGTGCTGCTGGAGCTAACCTGAGTGTGATTTTTAGCCTGGCTGGCCTGAAGGGCTCTCTCAGCTGAGAGAGGTCATGCTGTTCCTGCAGGAGTGTCAAATGTACACGAAGAACTCCCCACCAATCAAACACACCTCTAGCTCCTCTTCCTCTTCACCCAGAATCATCAGGTTTCATGCTCCAGCCTTGTGGGTAACAATCAGCATTTGCTCTAAATGTGTGACGGTTGCTGATCTCTATGTAAAGATATATTAGATCTATGCATATATTTACCCCGTTTGGGATGACTCTAGCTGAACTTTACTGAACTGAACATTAACTTTTCCTCATCTTGACACATTACAATCACGATTTTCTATGTATTTTACAACCATTTTGTTTTGCAAACCCCAGTGGTGCAAAATGAGGAAAATGACACATAGTTTTACATTTTTTATATAAATAAAAAACTGAATGGTGTGGTGTGCATTTCCAGCTGGTGTTTAATTGGTGTTCAGTTTCCCAGTGTTCTTGAATAAATATTAGCTGAACTACATTTTGCTGCTGTCACACCTGCAGATGGTTTGACAACATTAAAAAAGCGTCAAAACTCTTTCTTTCTTTCTTTCTTTGGATCGCTGCAGCTCCTCCAGAGGTGCCCCCTGATTTAGAGTCTCTGCCGGGTTGTGATAGTTTAGTTGCTTTCATCTCCATCTCTCCCTGACCCGTTTGCTGTTTCTTTGTCTTCATGAAGCTGTTTGTCCACTGATGTTCTCTAATAATCATCTAAGGCCTTCACACTACTGGATCGAGACTGTGATTAAATGACAGGTTAACATTCTGTAATATTTAGACTTCTGAAGGCAATTAATGGCATGAGAATTTATTTAGTGCGGAAAACGTGATGTACTCTTATTTCTCAGTAAGAAACCTTTGAAAATTATGTGTTTTCTCCATTTCACAACGATATGTAATACTTCGTGTTGGCCTGTCACATAAAATTCCAATTAAACACGCTGAAGGTTTCAAAGTGACAAAACAGGTCAAATGTTTTTAGATTGTGAGTCCTCTAACAAAAAGATTTGTTTGAGTGCTCGGCAAATGAGAAAAACACGAGATGTACTTTGTGCAGTTGTCTTACCGGAGCCTTGGTGCTGTTGGCATAAGGCAGCGGCATGGCCAGCCTTTCACAGTCTTGTCCACTGGACCCGACCCTGGTGAAAGAGTAGGAGCCTCGGATGTAGGGGTTGCTGCCCCAAGATGAGCGCAGGATACGCTTGGGCTTTGGAATGTCAGGATTCCCTATCAACAGACAACATGAAGGGAAAAGGTCAGCATATGTACTGCTGAATGTTCAAATTAAACAGAGTTTGCTTTCCATGAAATACTAAAACTCAAACAGGTGGTGTTTTGGGACAGGTCAGACTCAGTTCAAATGTACAAAGGGTATATGCATGGTGATTAAGTGTAAGATCTTATATCTTAAATCAATAGTGCTAAAATCATCCTGACACAGAGGAAGCTGCAGTGAGGGCCGAGGTTTGTAGCACTGATAGGTGATGAAGAAATTGGGACACGACTGTTACGATGGCATAGATTCTGCTAATATATCATATGACTGCATGTGTAGATATACGCATGTTTACTATCATGGGTTTGTCAGCATATGACTCACTATGATGTTGTGCTGAATCATTAACTGTAGTGAAGCTACAGATCAGTAAAAAGGAAGAACGTAAGTACAAGAAAAACAGTTTTATCACCAAAATGAAGTGTATTTTCTATGTATTTGAATTCTTAGATTTTGTTGCGCAAAGTAAAGCAAGAAATATAGCAAGAAAACAGTGCTGTGAATGGTGAGACTTAAGGTTTGTAAAAAGGTTTCATGTTATTTTCTATATTCTGAGTTTGTGGTTTTGTTGCCCATTTTTCTGATGATGTTATTTATATTTACTTATTTGTTTATTATAATTAAGTGCCAAGTACATTTGTATTACTTCTGTATAATTCTGTCATTTTAACTAATTAAATCAGATTACACAGTAATACCCAAGAACCCTTATACTTTTCTGCTCATGTTTTGTGTTAGTTCTTTTTTTTCTACTGAAGTTATTTGACTACAGTTTTTGGCTACTTAATCTAAAACCAGGTTATACAAGGGGGATTGTCGCTGTAATCTTGTACTTTGACACAGACAAGTCAGATGAGAAAAACAAAAAAGTGACGTAAATAGCTGTAGCCATACTGTCGCTTATATGCCAGCATATCATATGATCAAACCACCGTGGGCAAAGAAAGATAAAGTTCAATGAGTCAAAGTTGTTTGCTTAGAACTTTGAGTGCAAACAGAGGCTCCCCGCTGTGAGGATATATGTAATTAAACAACAGCTGCATAAATAAAAACACACTGACCTAATTGAGGAGTGTGTGTATGTGTGCGTGTCTGAGCATGTGTGGCTTTGTATTTGATACATTATAAAGTCCATTTTTCTGTCTGTGTGTGTGTGTGTGTGTGTGAGAATGACTTTTGTGTAATTCACATTACACATAAATAGGAAGTGCACTGACCTCAGCATGAAGTGACACATACAGCCTCTGTACTTGGACTGTGACCTAGTTCAGAGGAAGAAGCCAGACTTGTGCGTGTTCTGTACTTCCTTCCTGACCTACTGCCATTCAGCACACAGTAAATCAGCCCAGAGAACAGGTTACATGTTCTGTTGCAATCACGGTGGTGCCCTTACGCTATTGTCCCCTGAGTTGTTCACCTTCTAAAAATGTGAACCAGGCTTGTCTTATCTACTCAGTGATCGATACTCAGTGTTCAGTTCTGCGTCTGTGATCATTACAGAGATTCTTTAGAGAAATAGACTCTCGCATCTGGGCTGTGGACCTCCATGATTTCTCCAGTTACTGTCAGGACTTTTGGCTGCTTTGATTTGATTATTGCTCTCCATCTGCAGTTGTCCCATACAAAAGACAGAATTTTATTTTTTTATGCCTTTTAGTTGTGAAAAATGCTGAAACCGTGTGTGAGTTTTCTTCCTCTGCCTTATTCGTCGATCATACGGAATCACATTAAAATAGATTAAAGCTTGTGGATGTAGTGTGACAAAATGTAACGACGCGACATACTTCTTCAGGGTGTAGTACAGCTGAGTCATTCAGCTTACTCCTTTGTAAAACTGTGGTTTTTCTAGGAAAGCAAATTATATCACAGCATCAGTTATGCTGTAAAACTCCCAGATAATGACCCACTCACGACTCACTTTGTAAAGATTCTCACTCTTGGTCATCCAAGCTTAATTACAGATTATCGCTTTCATTGAAAGATTGTCTAGAGAAGGCTCATGAAGTGAGGAAACAGATGACCGGTTCCCTGTGCTTGCATGTGTGTGTCCTGACCTGTGAAGCGCCTCAGCAGCTCGGTGCAGGTTTCAGCCACTGTCTCGTCATCGCAGCGCTCCATGTGCAGCGCCTCTTGGCCGCAGATCCAGCCACTTAGCATGTAGCCGTAGCGCTCTGGCGGGTAGAGGACGTCGAAGCTGCAGATTTTCTTGTACCACAGATCTTCGGGGTAGGCCAGCTGTTCGAGCTGAGCTTCATCCTCCCACACGAACTGGATGCTGTTGCACTCTGGGCTCCAGAAGGGCTCCTCAAACTCTAGGAAAATCTTGTCAGTGGTGCTGATGCCCAGCTTCTCGATGGCGAGCACCTTGTCTTCGGGAAGAGATGGAGAGAACATGGCCTCGTGGTTCTGCTTCAGCACGCCGAGGGAAGTCGTCACGATAACGTGGTCTGCTGTGATCCACTCCTCATCCTCGCACTCCACCAAAATGGGCTGACCCAGGATCAGGGGGTCCTCGTTACGTTGGTGGTTTTTGTCGTTGTGGTTGTCCTCCATCTTGGCATGGCTGCCCTTGCCGATGACTTCTCGATGCTGGGCTGAGTAATTCCAGTGGATGCAGCGGACTGGTTTGCAAAGGCAGATGGTGTGTGTCGGGATGTCCTGGGCCAGGAGGTCCACAATCTTTATGAAGCCTTCAGGAATGACATAATGTGCGCCAGGGATCTCTGTCCACTCTCCAAACTCACTCAAAGATACCTCATCCATGCTGGGAGAGCTGCTCTCACAGCTCTCCACCTTAAAGAAAGACATCATCATATCACTCATGTAAACATCAAGTCCCTTTCGCAACAAGACTGAAAAGTAATTAAGTTGTTACCCCAACAGAAATTAGCCTAGAGGAATCGTTTCAAGCATGTCAGAACTCGCACGCTGTTGTGATTTACAACAAAACTACCTTTTTGCCTGCAAAAAGCAAACATTCAGTACTATGAAAATGTACTTATCACCTTACAGATTTCTACTATCTTACTTTCTTGTTTGTCACGCTAATTTATATTTTTTTTTTTTCAGGTCATCATCAAATGTTAATATCAGGCACATATAGTCTGGGTGAATATGAAAAGGAGTCTTCATATGATGCTTTCATTCATTAAGGAAAAAAATAATAATCCTACCAAACCAAACTGGTCTAACATCAAAATGCTATTTTCATTTACTAATTTTAATATTTTCCAAACATCTTGAGGATCATTAAGAAGCATTTCAGTCATTTGTGTTAATTTTGGTCAGCTCTTTTTCAACTCTTCCAATGATGTCATTGTGCACAATTGGTTCTTAAAGGTGAACTCTTACTTTAATGGAGACCAGTGAGGTCAGCAGGGCTTTAGATGAGGTCCTGGATTTGTCTGTGACCTCCTGGTTGAGTCCCTGAAACCCTTCCTCATCTGTTCTTTTAGTTCTTCAGACTGGGGCATAAAATTTTTCTTTTTGAGATGTTTTAACCAACTTCACATAATACAACATCATCTAACAATGGGGACAAACAAAATTGTGTTTATGTTTTCCAGCATAATTTGAAAATTGAGTTTTGTGTGTAATCAAAATATCTTTGTCTAATTAGAAATATTTAATTGTGACCGAAAAGCTAAAACAGGGGAACACAGTACACTGAAGGGCATCAGTTTAATCGTTTATTAAAGGGTATCAGAGCACAAATGCAAACCAAACTATTTAATGCAATTTTTATTTGTAAAAACATATTAAAAACTGTTTAATTTTTTTTTTCACTGTCAGAATCCACAGATGGATGTGAAGAACCCAAACATACCTTGAGGTACTGTTGAAGCATAGAGAGTTTGAGCTTCTTGGTGCTTTCAGAATCATCAAGGTCCTCCATAATCCTCTTGCGCACCAAGTCTCGAGTAAAAACGCCGACGCTGTTCTGGCTCTCAGCACAAACTGGTTTCCCGTTCTGGAAGAACTCCTGAGTCAGCTCATATACCTAAAGGAGGGATGAATCAGCCATTCACGACAAGAGAAAGAGGAGGAATGTAAGGGAAGAAAGTCGGTCAGTGGAAGTCTTACTTGAGTCAGAAACGCATCTCAATTATGCCAAAATGTAAAAGACAAAACTACGTAAAAAAAA
>CAEGAF010019020.1:0-11699 GCA_903067075.1 Micropoecilia bifurca | reverse complement strand
CCCGGGGTTGTGTTTTTTGTGGTGTTTGAACTCTGACTAACAGGAGCCCCATCGCCCCCCCCCCCCCCCCCCCCCCCCGCAGTGGATCTAGGACAGATATTTGAGTCTATACTATTAGACTGAGTTCTCTCTGACCTCTCTCTTGTTTTGCTCTAGGCCTTGGGTCAACGTGGAACAAACTGTCTTTGCAAAGTTTACAATTGTTCACTTCATACTTTTGCATACAAATGTGCTTTGCCATAAGGGCATTTCTCTGCAAGGGGGATGGGGGGGAGCAAACAAGGATTCAACACTCTCGGGCACTGTACATCTTTCTTTTGTTAAATATTTCATCAAGTGTTTCAAGGAGTTTACCACATTGTTTACCACAATTTACCATCCAGTGCAATGTGGTTAGCTTGAATTGCCTGTTTCTTTGTAGGTGTGTGTGTGTGTGTGTGTGTGTGTGTGTGTGTGTGTGTGTGTGTGTGTGTGTGTGTGTGTGTGTGTGTGTCCCTGGGCTCGCTTTGGTATCACTGAGGGTAATTTCTCCCCAACACGAGCAAACAACTCGAATCGCTTTAATGAGCTTTCTAACTGCTTTGCCAGGGAGCGTCGGCAGGGATTTCACATCACACGCCACGCATCCAAACAATGACGCAAACTTTCGACATAACCACAAAAGATGCATTTATTGTCTCTAAATGCCACGCGTGCAATTAAAACGTGCAACTCTCCCCCAACAAGAGGACATCAGCTCACAGAATATTTCTGCTTACCAGCCTGATGAGAGTTAATTGATGTCAAAGACTTTCTTCCCTGTACGAACACATTTTTCATTCACATTCGCACGCTGTCTACTTTAGCTTGAGCTCACATCACAGCCTGTTTGCCCCTTAGAAATGGATTATAAAGTGGTTAGATAAGGTGCCAAGATTATCTTCCCACAGCACACAGTTAGTGAGATTGCAGGAAGGATGAAAAAAAATCACTAAATCTCACTAGTGGAAAATTGAAAAAAACAAAAAAAAGAAAAAAGAAAACTTTTAAATCTTTTCAAGTGTTGTTGCAGAGGTATCTGAGTGTCCGTACACTTTCTACATGCAAAGCTAATTTGAACGCCCTGTATACAATAGGTATGAAAACACTTTTTAATTGTTTCCCTTACAGTTGATTAATTACTCATGAACAATTGGAACATTAATGCTGAGTTGGTGTGACATGCCCCATCAGACTGATCTAATGCACGACGTACGATGCCGCATAATCCATCAGAATGAGCTTTTTTTTTCTAACTCTAATGCCTGCATTTGAAGCAATTTTAAAAACATCAATAGAGTTCAGTTTCCTTATAATGCACTAAATTAACCATCTTCTCAAGTCCTTTTACAAGCTTTTATAATACATAACAGATATGAAATTCAAATGGCTCCACATTCATGTTGAATCAACACAATGCATTCTAATACAATATAATTCAAAGTCATATTCTATCAAATTTTAAATGAATCCCTACTTCAAACACACTTGAATCAAATTGCTTGAATCGAGCCATTTATTTGATTCTGGTGTGTTAGAGCCAGATGCTCTAACACATCTGAATATTTGCAGGATAGTAACTCTTAAGGATTGGATTGGATTGGGGCACCAATCCAATCCAATGCAGTACTGTCAAAGTTGGTTGATCACATGATAATAATTAGTACTAGGTTATCAATCTAAGAAAGCACAATCAGTAGTGTTGTCAGTCCCTCACTCCTGGGCAAGCATGTGGCAACGGGGGAAAGGAATGACTCCCTTTTAGCCAACAGAAAGAACCACAACAAGGCAACAGACAGTAACTGTGACAATCATCTTTTTTGTTCTCCAAATAAAATCCTTTGAAAATGGTATGAAGGTTCAGTTAAGCATTAAAAGTATAGATCTAGGACCACCTTGACAAATTGGTGTTCCTCTTGAAATCAGAAATTAGTCAAAATTGGAAAATCATAACGTGAGCTTGCGGTTAACACCGTATTTTTGTCCTGGTTAACACCAGGACAAAAATACTTGTCCAAAGCCGCTGAACGCACAGCGAAACGCAGCGCGCTTTGTGGTAGATCTGCTGCTGAAGATATGTGAACATGAGGCTTACAAAACTTAACAGTTTTGAGTTTTCACTTGACATTTACCCTCTTTTTTTCCATAAAGACAAGCTAAACTAAAACTGTCTTTCGTCTTTCCTGTCTGTGCACATGTTGTATGAATCATCACATTGCACTATTTTTAAGCTTGTTCCATGGACGAAGAGGCCTCAACTGTTGAAAGTGAAGGATTTATTAGTGTGTGTCGGGGATGTAGTACTATTTCTAGTCACAGAGCACGACCAGGTGTGCAGATCAACCTTATCTCATAGCTGTAGGGTGTGTGTGTGTTTGTGTGCATATTAGGTTCCATTATAAGAACAGGTTGCCTGGCTCCATATGCGCGCAGTGTGCAGGGAAGCTGGGAAAACAAGGTTCTCCACGGCCCTCAGTGTTATTGCTACCTCCCGCCTCTTCGAACCGTGTTTGAAGACAGGAAATAGGATTCAGACCGCAGTCCGAAGGGCATGTGGCAATGGTTTATACGCCGAGGACCTCTGACCTATCGCCTCCATCCCCACCCGCTCTCTCACACCACTCCCATGGCCCTAAAACACTCTCTCCCAAGTTGGGGCTCGAAAATAATGTGTCCTGACCCAGCCCAACTTGGCCCGACCTAACCAAACCCAGTACAATAGACACTTCGTCCTGAGATTTGTTTGAGCGCAGAATGAAAAACAGATGGACCTGAAAGAAAGGACCACAAGAATAAGGAGAGCGGGAGGGGGGAAATATAAGGGAGTCTTGTAAAATATTTTCGAAGAAAAATAACCCAGAGAGGTTGCCTAATTATATCTATTTGTCTTGTGTGGTTTTGTTGGGGAGGCCATGTGGTCTTCCTGGCTGCTCCATGGTTCATTTTTCACATTATCTGATCCTGGACGCAGAGCAAAAAGAGAAAGAAGTTGGGTTTCTGGGGGGAGGTGGAGGAAGATTGGGTCTCAATGGGAGGCTTGTGGTAAGGTGGCTGGACTCAAAAGACCCAAATGTGGTGAAGGCCTCTGAGGTCTTGATGTTTCATGGCTTTGACTGCTTTGCTGTCTTTTGTGGGAATTAAGACAGGAATTACTCATAGCTTTACTTTTCTAATATACCAGACTGAATCCATCTTCCTCAATAAAACAGCTTTGTTTTTTTCTAATAAAAACAAATGTGGCCTTAGACCTACTTTTTTTTCTCTTTAGAGGTTTATCAAGCCCTCCACTTGAAGGGGAACCCAGGACAGACTTAGTGGATGGGGCTAAATGTTCATGGATGGATGGATGGATGGATGGATGGATGCCCACTGTGCCTTAGAAGCACAAATTTCCTTTGAACATCTGTGCTTGTCACTTTACAAACATAAACTTCAATTTATTTGATTGGAATTGTGTGTGATGGATCAAAACAAGTACTAAAGTGGAAGGCTAATGATGCCTGATTTTAAACATTTTGTTATAATTTGTTATACAAGTGTCTTTGTAATATAAAGAAGAGCAAATTTAACACGCCTTGAATTAAACCATCCCATTCCAACTGTGGTTGTATGTTTAGAGGTTGTTTTTTTTTTACCTGGTGGGAGATGAACCTCCATTACAGTCTTAAGTGTTTTACAGCTTCTTCCATGGTTGTCCTGTAATTGTCTCCTCCCCTCAAATCTGACCAACTTCAATGTTCCTGCTGAAGGAAAGCATCCTCCACAGCATGATGCCGTCACCACATTGTGCTAACCACGGATGGTGTGTTAAGCATGATGGCCGGTGTCAGGTTCAGCTCCTCCAGAGTTACCATGGCTACATCATCCTGGCCCCATCTCCAATTAATGCTCTTCTTGTCCAGCCTTCACATTCAGGTCTGCTTTGACAGGTTTATTTTTTATCTCTTTGAGTTTTTTGCATTATGGGTTGATTAATCTGTGCTTGGAGAAGTTTGGAGTTTTAAGGTTGCTTTACAACTTGACCTGCTTTAAACTTCTCCATGACATTGTCTGTGACCCTATAACAAACCTCTGAGGTCTCAACTGAGAAGTTGAGTTATACTGAGACGAGGGTGACTACAAACTGAGGATGTTATGATGGCAACTGAATTTACTTTAGGCCTATCCAATTTGAATGGGTTAAATGCATAATCACACCACACATTTAAGCTTTGTCAAAGAATATGAAAACCACGCATCATTCTTCTTCCACTTGACAGTTATGTGCTCCCTTGTCTTGGTCTGTCACATAAAATCCCCAAAAAGACGTATTGAGGTTTGTGGTCAAAACCTGAGAAAAATGCGAAAAGGCTCGAGGGGAATAACGATTTCTGCATGGTACCACGTATTGAAGTCCTTTACATGGAATTTGTGCACTGTATCCCATGTAGATGTCCTATAAATTACATTTTTAATCTTTACAGGTAGTTGTGTTAAATTTAGATTTCCCAGCATGCCCATGAAGCACACCCAGCATCAGGGAGTCTGCGTCTTGATGTCCTCCCTCAGCCACTGGCTTTGGGTCACCTCATTGTGTCCAGATCTGTCCTGTCCCTGCCTGCCTGCCTGTCACTCAGCAGGCGGCTTGTTGACTGTTGCATGACTTCTGCAATTCTTTACTTTGTCTCAGTTTGACAGGCAGAATTTACATGAAACAGGCTGACGACGTTTTCCTTTCCTGGCTCCAGCAATATTCAAAGTTCACAATAGGAGGAGCCTTTCATGATGGTTGACTGCGTTAATAAGGATGATAATGATGTCACAGCTGGTGACATCACCGCAGCGTGCCAGCCAGCAGAACAAAAGAAGACTCTGCCTGGTCCTCCTAGCTGCCTTGGCAGAACCAGAAAGAGAAAGAAAGGGGGTGGGGGAGCAAAGACTGATGTATCCATTTGGCTTTCAGTTTAATTCTGCCTCTTTATTCACATATTCAAATTTTTTCCTGTGAGTATTTGTAAGGAGGGAAACATTTTGATTTGTTCTGCCAACTTTATATTTCTATTACGGCCTGGAATGAAAGCGCTCCGTCACTTCAGGCAGGATATCCGGTGATTTGGCTCCCAACTCCAAATCAAAGCTGTTTAAAGTGCATTGTTCTCAGGGAGATGCCTGTGCCCAGCCTCTGTCTTCTCTCCCTTCTTCCTCCTCTCCTGTCTCTATTCTGTCCATCTGCACATTCCCCCTCCTTCATCCTCGCTTTCTTCTGTGCTTGCCTACATCTCTATCTGTCCTCTTGCAGGACTCGGAGAGAAAGGGCTTCATGAACAAGCTTTATGCCATTCAGGACGTGTGCATCAGCGTGCAGAATGCACTGGATGAAGTGGCCTCCTACGGCGAGAGGATAAAGAAGTGAGTCGAAAGCCCGCTCCTCGGCACCGGGCCCACTTCTCTTTGCTTCGCTCCACATGTCCTGGTTCTTTTTCCACGTTGCCAGGCCCCTCTGCCTTCCTGTGCCAGGCTAACTTATTTTAGCTCTGTTCCTGAATCGCATGTAGACCTGCACGACCTTCATGTTTACACATCACTTCATGTGCATGCCGACACAGAACTGTTGATTTGCCTATTTCTCAGATTTATAACAAGTAAAGTTAAATCATTTGTTTTCCGGCAGAAAGCTAACTATGACTCTCAAAAGTTCTATTGTTTACAAAGCGCCAAACGACAGATCTGTAACTTATCTATATAATCGTTAGTGTGTTTCCTACTTCCTGATAGTGACGTTTCTGAGCATGCTCCGTTAAATGAGCTTTTTCAATGTTTCCTAATTTGAATCTCTCGTTCTTCTTTTACAGCACATTTAACTGGACTGTGCCTTTCTTAAGCTGGTTAGCGATTGTAGCTCTCGTTGTGGCCACAATCATCATCTACTTCATTCCACTACGGTTCATCGTTCTGGCCTGGGGTGAGCTAATGCTAGTTATGTGAATCAACTTTAATTAAGCTGCACTCAAAGACCAGAGTTTTCTGATTTTTTTAGTTTTGTGAAAAAAAATTCTTTGATATAGTATTTATAAACTTTGTTTCCATATCTGATGTAACTTGTATCCTGCGCAGCTGCAGTAAAAACAAATTTGTGGTAAATGGACGGTGGTTATTTAGCACTTTTCCAGGCATAATCACTGCTTCAGATGTACATTCTCTCTTTTTATGCACCTGTACACATATTGGTAGATAACCTGGGGCTGAGGGCCTTGCCCAGTTGTGAAATAATTAATGATGGAAATTACTATTATTATATTCAAATAAGGGTTTGTAAACGTTTCAGAGGTACTATATAAAACAAATAAATAGAAAAGCTTTTTTGTTTGTCTATTTTCATTTATTTAGTTTTTTGGGGAAAAAGTCCTGAAGAATTGAAAGTTTAAAATTGCTCTTTTATAGTATATTTTATTATTTGTCTGTTTACTTTTCTTCCTGCTACAGGAGTTAACAAGTTCACAAAGAAACTGCGGGACCCTTACACCATTGATAACAACGAGCTGCTGGACTTTCTGTCCAGAGTGCCCTCGGACGTACAAGTGGTGGGTCAACTTCTAATTTCAAAGTCGCACCTGCTGGTTCCAAGTCCAAGTTTCTATTTACATTGTTTGATAAAATTATTTTAACAACTTGAACTTTTTCCACATATGCCAGAGTTGTAATGTTACATTACAACCACAGACATTAAATACTGTTGGGATTTAACATGGTAGACCGGCATAAAGTAGCTCACATTTGAGCGTGAGCTGGAGGTTCACATATTCCAGCATTACAACAGCCAGAGCTACAATGCAACAGGTAAGATCAAAGCATAGTCATGTGTTAGAATGGTCCAGTTTAAGTCCAGAACTACATCCAACTGTAAACATATGACTTAGAAATTAGTGGTCTTCGATAAAAAGCATTGTGTCTTCTTGTTTTAAAGTTATGCTCTGGTTTATGTTGGGTGGACCTGATTTTATGGAGAAGTAACTGAAAGGGTCTAAATCAACTTTCACATCAGTCTATCAAAAGTTTTGGAAAATATATAAATGAGAGCTCTTTCCATTTAATTATGTCTAACTTTGTATTGGTCTATCACAAAATCTCAACAGAGAAGATTGAAGTCGTGTTAGTTGCAGTACAACAAAAAGTGAAAACATTCCTATGGTATTAGTACTTTTGCAAATTACTCTTATGATCTTCTGTCTTATTTATCCTGCCAGCCTCACTTTGCATAGTTGCCCCTTTCTTTTCCCCCACCTTCATTCAGAACACATGCTTCTTTGTTTTAGCCGTCTAATCAAAGTAATGTAAAGCTGTTTTTTGAGTGTTTTTCCATTAAAAGCTTCCCGCGCTAATTTAATTTCCTTTTACATGGCTGGAGCTGTGCTGCGAGATAACAAGGTTAAGTGAGTTTAGTGTTCAGCATATAACTAGGTTGACTGACGCCATACATACACTCTACCACAATTACAGTTGGCTGCTGTTTTTCAGCCATGCTGGTAATTGGAGCAGAGTGTAAATCAACAGCCTAAATGGCACCCTGGGGTTTTCCTTCAACATTTATCATGAGATCAGATTAACTTTATGACTGAAGGAATCAGATGCTTGCTTAGGTTCAATGTGTGAGCAATAACTATCCCACACTGTTGCCGGCCCAAGACAAACTGCAATTTAAACACCAATTAAGCTGCATCTCGCAGTGACTTTAGCCAGGCCCGATGGTGTCGACTGTAGCCGTTAATGTCCTGCTGTGATACGCACGGACGGGGGGCTCAGACTGAAGGACCTGGGACCTCTGAGTACCAGTTCCCCGCCACATCAGCACTGACACACTTCCTCTTTGATTGCTCATTGCCCACATCTTTCATCTTTACAGGGTCATAATCCTTGCCCCCCCTTTCTCTGCCCTGCACACCCTGCACTCACTCCCTCTTTCTGCCCTTGCACAGCTCTGTAGTTTACAGGGGGCTGCTGCAGCAATCCATCGACTTAAATGAGCCCAAGCTGTCCCCTCTGGTGGAGTGCAGCCACCTTACGCACCTGAAGCCTGCGGGTGTGTAGTGGTGAAGAGGCCCAAGCCTGGCAGGTACAAGCCCTTTACAAGGCTCCTAATGAGGGCCTGCTGGCTAGGAGAGGGTGGGGGCAGATGTACTGCTCTGGTCCAGTGGCTATACCTCTGAAATTGCACCTACTGTAAAAGTAATACTGTAAGTACTACTGTCCTAAAGCTGTAGGAAGGGAAATTGTAGCCCTGTGTCAGTGAGAGGCCGGAGTCTTGCAAAGCAATGAAACCAACAGAAATAAAACTCGAAAAGAAAGACATTTCTGAGACGGATAATTGCAAAAAGTTGCAACAAAAAAAGGGTTGACTGTTTCAAATGGGCAATGTTTGATTTAAGAAAGTAGAGTCAAAAACTGCATTCTCTCACTGAATCCAAAAGTCTGTTTTGAAAAAAAATAATTTTTAAAATGGGCAATTTTTGATTTAATAAATTTTATTCAAAAAATGCATTATATCACTTAATCCAAAATTCTTTTTTTAAAAAAAAAAAAAAAAAAAAGATACCCTTCTCTGCGGTCATTGGCTAAAAACAGACCAGAACGTTCTGCTCTGCCTCAGGTGGTGGGTTCATCTTGTTGCTTGCCCCTCGCCTTACTGGGTCAAAGACGTTAGTGGACTGAAAGCCCTTGAGGCTCTCGGGTGATGGTGGGATCCAAATGGAGCGTCCCCCTCATGGGCACGTGTTTGTGGCGCCCGCTGGCATGGGTGCAGAGGTCCACTGTGCCTGACACCGTGGATGACTAATGAAGTGCTATTTCAGGGCCTTAGTGTGACCTCACACACATACATAATCACACCCACAAGTTCTCCCAGCTGCCGTGCACCTAAGGTGGGTCGGGTGCACCGTTCCGCATCATTTAGAGGTGCTTCAGTGCAAGCAGAACTGATGAGGTTCTAATGACTTTATATACAAAGGGCAGTCACACTGGGCTATTATAACTTATATAGCTTTACAGCGCCACAGAAGCTGTGGATTTGTTGCTTAATCTCTTGTAGTGTAGTTCTTTTACTTCTTACATTTGATGTGGAAAAAGCTTTTAGCTTTAAGCTTTGCTTCCACTTCAAAATGGAGCTGGGTAATGACGGCCTCACTTGTAGCAACTGTTTTTTCTGGGGCCTTCGTTTAGCATAAATCCGAGTTAGTTGGTTCTAGAGGCTAAAGCTAACAGCTAGGCCAAGATGAACTTCTACCATGTTGAAACGGCTCAAATCTGGACTGAACACCACGAATGATCTCCATGTCTGAAACTAAAACTAAGAGAACATAGAAGAGCATTTCTGGTCAGAAAAACAGAGATTATATTTTCCATCTCTGCACCTGTTAGGCAGCATGAGGAGATTTTGTCCTCAGAGTTGATGTGTCAGACTCAAAGCTATAGATTCTGGTAAGTTTGACACAGGCTGAGTGTGATAGATATCTGTCTAGTCTGCAGCATTTAACAAAAGTGGTTCAGAGAAGGAACGGTGACGAACTGGTACAGGATCTTTCCCTAGTGCTAATTTATTCATATGCAAAGTGAAGGCTGACCTGTTTATGTAAAATACTTCAGAAATGATACCTCATATACCTTCAAGGTAAAGTCTATTCCTCTGTGGCTTAGGGCTGCTTTGGCAGTGAAAAAGGAACTGTGAATTTACAGTAAATATTTCACACAAGCAGATCACTGGCGGCTCTCCATCTCATAGCTCTATTTTGCTCCAAACCACTGTAGCGTTTTTGAAAGTGGAACTTTCAAAAGTGACTGTCCGGCCTGCCCAGTGTAGATTTATACTAAATGGTGAGACAGTTATCAGCTACAGATCAGATATTAACTGTCCCTCTTTAGGCACTTACACTGTGAAAAGCATCCGTCAAACCCAAAACAACACAGACAGGCATCCTTTAAACCCCTGTTGTTTTACATAAGCTGCAGTTCCTTTTACCACCTGCAGGGTTTGCTTTATGTTAAGTTTGTTATCTCAGCCACCTCAAAGCCAATCGTGATGTATCGGTTAATGTGGGTGAGAAAAACCCCTGTTCTAATAGCAGTTTCTTATGTTTGGTTTTTGATATTACACCAGCCTCTGCTGTCTTTACGATCACTATCAGCGAAATCCTCCATTTCTTTTTAAACAAGGCTGAACTGAAAACACTCACATTGCAGGCAGAGTATTCCCTACCTGGCGTTCGGGACATGCCCGAGCTTCTAGTGTGTTTTATGACACCATTAGGAACGGGAGCTAGGGAAAGCATAAGTAGGGCCAAGGCAATTAGCATGCCAAGTGGCCCTTTATGATAGCTGTAAAGGAGCTGGTTCAAATCCCCAATACAAAAATAAGCATGAATTCCAATTTAGGGCCTAATGAACAGCAGGGTGTCTGGTTAATATTTTTAGGCACCATTTATGTTTGCAATGAAACCTCAGTGGACATAGAGGAAATAAAAGCAGGATAGTTAAGGGTTGAAACACTGCCAGATATCATCAGTCACCTCCAGCAGAAGCGTCTTTCCCCTTCGCTTTGCCCTTCCCCACTTTGGAGACATTTCACCACAAAAAAAAAAAACAAAAAAAGGGGCAATTAGTTTCTGTTCACCATGTGTCTTGTCACAGCAACTAATAGGAAGGATTTTCCATTTTCTCTGCGAGCCATTTCTTGTTTTGTTTGTTTATTGGCTTATGTCACCTTGGCACGCTTTTCCTTTTACCAAAACACAATGTCTTTGGGTGCTGAATCTTCAGTCTGCACACATTAGTGTTTCCCCGCAACCATTTAATAACCCTCATGCTCCATTAGATGTCACCTGAGATGAAAACTGCAGTTTTGTGTTCTTTTTTTTCTTTCTTTCTTTCTCTAAAGTATCGGGTATCATTAAAATTAGGCCCCTGTTTTCCTATTTTTGAATTTGTTTATTTACTCACCTACCTGCTTTCACCCCCCCGTCGCCCCTCCTCTACTCACTGTCACCCACCTTGCATGTCTGCCCACACTAGCATCATCAAAACACTGTCAAAGGTTCAATGTGAGAAGGAGAAAGAGAATGAAAGACAGTGAGGAGAGGCAGGGAGGAGCAGGTCCCGGGATGCTTTATGGGTAACGCTGTTAAACGAGGCACGACGCGCGGTACACGGCGCCCCTTCAGCAGAGCACACTTCAAAGCCTGTTTTTGCACTTGTACTGTCAACATTTGGGGAGAGGGAGCGGAGTGAGGGTGGAGGAGCAGCCTTTGAGCAGCGTTGGGTCTTAACACACCTCTTCTCCTGTCTGTTTTTCCTTTAAGCTCTCCGCCTGTGTTCCAAATTGGTTATGTGCTTGCTGCATTACCTCACTTTTTGCTTTTTACCCAATTCTGCTATTTATTTATTTTTTATTTTTATGTTGTTAATGTCCCACTTTCTCCTCACCCGGTCTGACTTTTCCCAGTTTTTTTTTTTTTTTACTTAAACTAGCTTCTGTTGTCTTATTGGTGTGGTTACAGCAGGTGGATGCGTGTGTGTTCGTGTGTGTTTGTTTATAATACCTTGTGGGGAAGATTTTTCTGACATATACTACGTTGTGGGGACCAATTGCTCCTTGTGGGGACCGAAGCCTGGTCCCCACAAGGGGAAACCCTGTTTTAGGGTCAGGGGTCAGAGTT
>CAEGAF010019019.1:0-43595 GCA_903067075.1 Micropoecilia bifurca | reverse complement strand
AATTTTTTTTGACCTGAATGAAATGTTCCAAGTTTACATTTTTAGGTTTTTACCATGACCTAAAAATGTAAGAACAACTATCCTTCCTGGCAGGTTTCTCAGAGTATTTTATTTTTTAATTTTTTTTTTAATCGGTATAATTTCCAGAAAAGTCTGGAGAAAGCTTGCAAAATAAAAAGCAACAAGCCGATGAGCTTCATGTAATGAGCATATGCAAAAACAAGCTGTCAAACAGACATTTGCAGCAAAGTGGCAGAAAATGATTTCACCAGGCCCAGAGCCTGTAAACCACCCAGTGACACAGACGACTCCGACCCAGAGAGACGGACGTTTGGCGCCCACTGGGTGTCCCCTGGAAGACAGAGCGATGAAGGTCTCCATGAAAACAGCCACGGCTCAAATCGCACGTGGTGAATCTGACGAGGACATAGCGGCGCCTCGCTGGCAGGAGCTAAACGTTTGCTGTGTGGCCTCTGCCAGCTGCTTACCCCGGCTGGCTGATCGATGTCCACAAACAGAAATAAATTGAGCACAATTGAAGAGCGTGATTTTCCCCCAGAGATCACTGCAACCAGCAAACTTCATCCCCAGTTTTTCACCAGCTCCTTCTCTTTCACAGCCTGATGAGACGTTAGCTGAACATGGAGGAGAACTCAGTCTGGAGTCTTTTCCCATGTTTAGACCAAAACATTTGTCCTGTTTATGTTCAACTGCAGCTTGGTCTTGAATTCTTTCTGAAAAACCTCATCTTGTTTTTTTCATTACAGCAGGATTTAGCTCTATTTTTGTAATTATTTATGTCTAAGCACCAAGTCCAAAAAAGAAGAAAAGGTTCAACACTAAATGACATGAGACAAATCCTCCCAATTTAGCTTCCCTGCATAAAGGTCAGGTCTGATGTGTGGCATGGTCTGCCTCCACATATCAGCTTAGATCTCTTCCCCTCCACCACTGGGTGACGTGACACATTCAACTTTTCCATTCACCCAGACGTTTTCACAGAAGGTCGTTCTTATAGTTTTATACTCAGGTCCTTCCAAGCAGCTTCTGGTTAACTTAACTTGTCTGACGTTTATCTTCTGAGAGGGAACATCCCTGTTAGCTAGGCGCAGCAACCCAAGCTGTGGAAACCCAATCCTTCCATTAAAAAGATTGATCCTGAGTCCAAAAAACTGAGTGGACCCAAGAAGAGAGATGTCACTGACAGCTGAGCAAACTGCATTATCCACCGTACACAATCCAGAAGAAGCATTAGGTGCTCGGGGGATAGAAACTTATATTATGTTAATTATACTTCTTGGAAAAAGTCTACAATTTTTGTAATGTGCAGGCAAACAGGATTTACTGCGTGCACTGGAAATGTTTAGTTGCACCTGAGTTGCTGTTCATGTTTCACAATAGATTTTTGAACTTTCATTCAGTATGACAGAGTTTATTGCCATTTAATTGTACATTTGAAAATGTACAAATTGAAAGAATGTATTATGCAGTTGTGCTAACATTTAGCCAAAGAGGTTTGGCCCTTGTGCCTTTCATATGTATTTTATATAAACAAGTACAGGTATGTAGATCTGCTAAAACCTGTAACTTTTGGGGAAACGTAGTCTTGTTCTATGCTTTGCTTCATCCATAAGGTCTGGACACTAGGCTACAGAGAAATGATAACTTGCTGTAGGCATTGACTACAGCAACACCTACAACTATACAAACTTTGTTGAAGTTTGGGCAACCCAATTGCTAACATTTATTAGTGACATTTGTAATGTGCCACCTGTTACCCTGTAACATCTGCCTGTTATGGTAAATGAACCCAGGTTATCATCATGTGAATATGTGAACCCAGAAAACTGTCCTGATACTTCATGCTGTGGCAAGAAGGAAAACAAAGAAATGGATTAGAGGTCCAATGTTTAACATGCTCAGTGACAGAAAACCTGCGCTCATCTCGTTGGGAGGGGAAAGTGCTGGTTACTGAAGCATCTCTGTGACAGGAAGGACAGGAGGAGAAAAACAGGAGTACAAGTCAGACTCCATGGGGTGTTCCGCTAGTCAGGCAGGGTTTCATTGTCATCCAGTGTGAGGAGAAGGTGCTGATGTTGAGGCTGGGCAGGCAGGAGCAAACCAACAGGCAGACTGCGTTTATTATCTTTATCTTAAATTAGTAAAATTATAAAGTCAACGTTTTGGTCTGGAAAGAACCTGCTATAATCTGTAAAATAAGAGCTCTCATGGTATGCAGATGTGTGTGTTCAGAGTGTGTTTGTGTGCAGGTAGAAGTCACTGTGAAGGTGGGGAGGAACTGGGAGGAGCAGGCGAGTTGGACTCTGGTTGCCACGGAGAAAGAAGGGTTGAGAAAACAGACACAAGCCCCACAGAGCAGGTTTCAGGCTGCTTCACTTCCAGTTCAATCACTTTCATCAATGCTTAAACCTGAGCAGCCATCTTGAACTGAGATTTGGGCTTTGGATGTTTAGAACGATAAACTCTGGTGAGGTTTTGTTTTTTTTGTAGTTTGGATCAGATGAATTAAAATTTTATTTCATTCTCAAACTTTTTAAAAAAATATTCTTTACAGTTTTTAGATTAACTTTGATACATAACGAGAAAAAAGTCAATTAAATTTGAAGTTTCAATTGACTCAGTAGTAAATTTATGTGCAATTAGTCAATTTATCGCCACAACCTTTAATGTACGGCATGATATTTTACAAATAAAGATTTAAAAAATAATCCATGTATTTATATTCAGTCCAGTCACACCCGATGGTCCGGTAAACTCGGTTCGATTGAGGACCAAAGGTGTAAATTTTTAGCTGCTGTGGTTCACTTTCATACTGTCAAACATAAAAAAAAACCCTTTGAAAAACCTGTTCACCCACTCACCTGTGGGGGCGCTGCACCAAGAACTGAAGGAAATGACATAAAAACCTCAGAAGAAGACACTGAGCACAACTTCCCGTGTCTTTTTCTGAAGTAAACTAAATGGAGTGGCATCAGATTGTAGTGGTTGTAGGATTTTACTTTTGTCTTTGGCAAAATACCATGAGCCAGACTTGCACGTTTATTTTGGTTTTATTTACCCAGAATGCCCTGTGCTATTGTCTGCTTCCTGTTTTTGGAGTGGTCTTCTGTCCCCTTGGTATTCACGCATTTGAACCACACCAGAGTTTACTTCAACCAAACAGAGACCGAGGTTTGAAGGCGAACCAGAGTTTTTGATTTCACAAACGAATTGGACTATCTAAGCAAACAAATTTGAGTTCAACTAAAGCTTACTAAACAGGGCTGGTGTGAAGGCACTCAGTACCTGCAGTGTTCAACACAAACTTTCAGCAACAAGGTAAAAATGTGATCTTTAGATACCTAAACATGTATTTATATAATAACAAGAGGTAGTAGTGAAAAAAGCCTGACTCTAGAAAGCTAACCATAGGTAAAAAAAAAAAAAAAATCACAACAGGTTTGGAGCACATTTGAAATTTGTAGAAAAGCGCAAGAAAATAAGCAGGTCCAACTATGTTGAACCAGATGGGACTGAAAGTGAAGGAACCATCGCCTCGTGCTGCAGAATACCTGACAGATGCCGCCGCCGCCTTGGTTGATCTCTAAAACAGTCCGACATGAGCCAGAGCTGGGCAGGACCATGGGGTGAGATGGAAGAAGCAAGATGATTTCAGTTCAAGCCGAGCGCTGCATTCATAGCTGATGACACCCAGTGCCACAACACAAACACCAACCACACTGTGACTTCGCTCCACGATGATGGTGTTGCCTCAGAGTGTTCGCACATTAGCTGCCTATCCAACATACTGCCGCACTTGATCACTTAGCGTCCGCTAGCAGGATGGGGTGTTATGTTAACAGAAGCTGCTCTATTGATTGATGTTGGCACTGGTATGGATATGGATGTGAAACAAATGAGCTCAACACGTTAGCTTATTGAAGTCAGTTTCTCAGATTTCTGCCAGGAGGGAACACTTTAGCTATCACCTTAACGTTATTTTCATTAACGTAATGAAATTTGATTAATATCAAGACTTTAGAAGCACTGAATTACAACAAACTGTAAAGCAGACACATGTTGTGACATTAAACTACAATAAGTATTTTTTTTTCTTTTCCGTCAGCATTACCAGATGATTTCTATTTAATAAATGTCAGAAAAATGAGAAGGAGAATTTTCTTCTTTTTAGCTTTTTTCAAAATTTGAAGTGTCTGTCCTTCATCAAGCTTCACACAATCACTTTCTGGAAGTTTCCTCCACACAGAATTGGCATACAGGCCATTTTGGTCACACATATCCTCTGGCATTTATTGAATATAAATCATTTTGGTAATTCAAACTAGATTTCTTGATTCTGCATGGAAATATTTGGTTTCAACTGTGTACTTTTGGTTATTTTTTGCTTATTTCATCATCAAGAAGAACAACTTCAGAGCTACAATGTCAAAAGTGTTATTATCCAAAGAAACCTTACATACATTTCTGAAAACCACAATTCTGACTTCAAGATAGAGTCAAAATTCCCTTCTGAATATTATTTCTCTCCAAAGCTTAAAATAAACCCTACAGAATACAGTGTTTAAGAAAAAGTAAGGATTGTACCTTTAAATGTTTCCACTGATAAGACCTAATAGAGGGATAATTCCAGGTTCCACACACTGCAGCACCCACATGACACGTGGGACAGGAATCCGGAGTGATTAATAACAGCATTGTTAGACATAGAGAGGAAAACTGTGCGTGTTATTATCATCACAGAACAACAGACAATTTCAGCAGAAACATTCAGGACAGTCAGCAGAACTAAGACCCTCTGTACACAAAACAGAATCATTCACATTTCAAGTAAGAGTGCTGCTGCTTTAGGTGGTGCTTGTCAATGAAGTAAAGAATCAAATTCTCTTGACATCACATGCATCAGCGATAGCTGGCTTACAAGGAAACCCTCCTACCCTGGCTAAACTTGCGTCACACACAGGAGGCAGCATGTGATCGCTAGAGAAATGGTTACTTTATTCAGAGATTTGCACACACTTTGCTGTTGGAGCCAAAGAATCTGAGCAAACCTCTTTGTGGAGTGGCAAACCTCTCCTCTTCAGAGACCTACGCTACTCAACGAGGTTTCCAAGCCCCCTCAGATCATTATCGATATCGTACCTCAACATCTGAGAACCGCTCTGCTGAGTGAACCCGGTGCTTACCAGTAGAGATAGTAGAAGAAGGACAGTACGAAGAAGGACAGCTTGCACCAAGCCTCCTTCTGGCAGAACTTGAGGGTGTCACCGTTCATCACAGATGCCGGGTCGTAGATCAGCTCCTTAGTGTCCGTTGGGGAATGGAAGTACCTGCTGCAGAGGGCAAAACACCACACCTGGGGTAGTTGACCCGTTCCAGAACACAAGGAATGGTGGTGGTGTGGGGGGATGGATGGAGAGGTGACGGAAGCGAAATGGGGAGGAAGACGGTATGGGTGAATCTAGTGGGATGCCATCATGCAGGAGACCTGAGTGAAGCACTGGTTGGCGGAAAGAGAGATTTAAAACAAAGACCCACAGGAAGAATAATCATCCAGGTTTCAGTAATAGTTAAAGTAAGGATGCACAAATAGTGCTGGGTGATCAATAACCATGTATGTTGTAATAGACATGTGATCAATATTAATAGAAAATAGAATGTTGATAAATTTGCTGAATTGTGATCTAGGACAGCACGGCATTCTGGGGGATATAGGCAAAGGAAAGGCTTTTAGCTCATTGAACATGTTACTGTTGGTGGCACCAACCTACTCACGCAGTCTTTGGTTAGCTAGCAGAAACATGTTGACTAAGGCTTCGTTCACACTGCAGGCCTTAATGCTCAAATCTGATTTTTGTGACATCAGAATTTTTTCAGAATTCCTAATATATGCGACTTTATTTGATCTCCTGTGTGAACTGCAAACAAGGACGGTACTACGCAGTAGAGGGCGCAGTAACGTCTCAGGTGGTCTAGCTCAGTGTTTGTGAAGTAAACAAGGATTGCATTGGTGCAGCGGATCTAAGTTTTACCTTGTGATAAAAATGGAGTGTTTCAATTTTCCTCTGAAATATTGCCACAATCTAGGTTTGTTTCTCTCTTTAGTGCAGTATTGTGTATTATTCCTTGCATTACCTAAATGTCACAAGGCACACTATAATAGTTATCATCCAAATTTTCAGTAAACCATGCAGCTATTCGCTGCTTTCTGATGTGACAGCCTCCACTTTATCTTCTTAAAATGAAATTAGATCTGTTTCTCGTATAACGTTTAAGACTCATTCACAGCATAATGATTGCTAAAACTAATCTCTAACTGAACTGATTGAGTACGACAAAGACAAGAGTTGGAAAAAAAAGGCCAATTCGTTAAATGGAAATTTAAGTTTCTAACCAGGTAAACACATGTTGAAAGCACATACGAGAACATATTTTGTCTTTTGTGATGTTTGAAAGTGTCCAGAGCTTTCTGAACCTAGCTGACTGGGAGGCTCTGTACTGTAGACACAGATACAATTCTTTTTTCAATCTGTGTCTTAATAAAAATCCTTGTTTGTAAAAACTAAACACTCTGTATCCTAGTGGGATAGAATACAAGTTCAGAATGCCACCAAAACACAAAACCTGGAGGGCAATATTGGCACAGTGCATGTTCATCAGAGCTTTTACATTCCAATGAGACCAACTGCAGCCGGGCTGTTTAAATTGTAGCAGAAAATGTGCCATGTGGGAAATTAGAGAAGAAGAGGGAATTGCTACCGTTGCATGTTGCTTGGAGGGAAGGAAAAGCTTGTTAGATTCAGAGTCATTTCATCTCATAGAACTGATTAAAATGAATAATGTTACATTAGAATGCATCATTCTGTCAATGCAGAAAAGCCTCATTTTTTTGGTGGTAAAGTCCTTCCAATAAGTTGCCACCATGATGCATATCTTCCATTAATTTACAGTGAAGTGCAACTCATTTCTGTTTTCATGTACAGCAACTCATATTCATTGAATGCTCACAGAAAATGTGACCATAAAATGTTAGACATTAACGATGCATCGTCATGAACATGTTCTGTAATGTCAGTTCCATGTATTTCTATATAAAAATACATGAAAAATGATGGAGATGCAGAAGAGGTACAGTGGTGAACAACAGTACAAGCTGATAAATTAGGTAATACAACTATCATTAAAATATGATTTGATGTAGCAAGAAGAAGACACTGAACCAAATTAGAACAAATTTAAGGATTATAATGGAAAGCTTTTTAGGAATTACAATAACCTTCTCATCAGTGCAAATTCAATTATTGTGAAAATGAAGTCTGGTGACAATTCTTCTTTTAAATTTCTCAATAGTCAGACTGCTTCTTTTCACAAAGGCCCACTGACTTACAAGAAAGTCCTGAACGAAAGTCAAAATAACCACAGAGCACTGTGAGGGATGAAGGCAGATGATTCTTGATCTATGCTGTGGGGTTTATTTATACAAGGAGCAATATACATACAAGGAATCATGGATCAGTTTAAGCGGTCATGTTGCCTGATCCTGAAGAGCAAGTGATCCTGAAATGTTCCAGCCTAACAACTGTGTCATTATAGAGCAGCCAGGCCTCTCCTTAAGGCAGGCGTCTCCAAACCGGGTCCTTAAGAGTTACCATCTTACAGGTTTAAAATGCAACCCTGCTCCCACACAGCTGAATTAAATGAATGGTTCATTAGTAGGCCTCTGCCAAACTGATTGCATACTGAAGAGGTAATTCAATCATTTGATTCAGCTGCGTTGGTGCAGGGATGAATCTAAAACCTGCAGGATGGTAGATCTTGAGGACCAGTAATGAAGATCTATCCATCCATCCATCCATTGATCCATCCATCCATCCATCCATCACTTTCTTATGCCTATCTGGGGTTGCAGTGGCAGCAGCCTCTCAAGGAATCCTGAGTCGTCCCAGGCCAGACAAGAAACATCGTCCCTCTAGAATGCCCATGTCTTCCCCTGAGTCTCTTCCAAGCAGGATGTGCTTGAAACGCCTCACCATGGAGGCGACCAGGAGGCGTCATAACCAGATACCCATCACCCTGTCTCTAAGAGGAAACCCAGACACCCTGTGGAGAAAACCTATTTTGGCCATTTGTATGTGTAATCTCTTTCTTTCAGTCATTACCCAAAGCTCATCACCATAGATGATGGTAGGAATGTAGATTGACAGGTTAATTGAGAGCTCTGCCGTTTGACTCAGCTCTTCCTTCACCTTGGTAGATGGGTTCACTGCAGACACCGCACCAATCCACATATCAATCTCTCGCTTCATTATTCCCTCATTTGTGAACGAGACCACAAGATACTTAGACTCGTCCACTAGTGGCAGGACGTCTTCCTTGACCCGTAAAGGGCACTCTACTCTTTTCCAACTCAAGATCCTGGCCTTTAGGGTCCTCTGGACTTCATAAAGTGCTGTGCCATTTCTTGCAGCCGTGTCCCACAGGGGTTTGTGGAAAGGTCTGCCACCTCTATGCACACTCAGACTACCCTGGGAAGTTTCCTTGCAGAACTGTCAGACTGTTCTCTGGAACAAAACCTTCCTAGAAACATTTGTAAAGTGCAGATGAACACAGTGATGGTATGTATGCATATACACACACAGCCTGAACCAGCTACCCTCCCCCTGAGAGTTGCCTTGTCAATGTTCCATCTCACACGCATCACTCACAAGCTTTCTCTTTCCCCGTCTTGCTGCCGTTGCTTGCCTCATATCATCCCCTCCTCTGTCTCCGCCTTCCAGCCTCCTTTTTTTTTCTTGTCCTCTCATCTCCCAGCTGCGGCATCTGTAGCCGGTGGGCATCTGGCACAGTTTGCAGTTAATGAGACAGCAAGATGTTTTCCTCTCCTCTAGTCTAAGCCTCAGCCAGCAGAGCACATGAGCTTAAATCAATCAGACTGCCAGGAGTCCAGGCCTAACCCGCTGACCGGAGAAGAGGAGCACAGATAAACAGGAAGCAGCAAAGTATGAACATCGATGACTGCTGCCTGGCTGTAGGACTCCTAAAGCTGGTAGCAGAGTTATTTGTTACACTGACACTCTCATTTTAAATGTCAACCTATTCCAAGTCTTTAATTGTCCTCAGACATATTGTAGAGAGAGTCAGAAGACTTTACACACAGGGTTTGATAAGTGACCTGCTGATTAACACTTGAACATTTTTTTTTCATGTTGCAACCACAAACTTTTTTTATCAGAATATTGTGAAAGACCAACACCAAGTAAGGTTTAATTATGAAGTGGAAGGAAATTGCAACTCTTCTGGGACTTAAACTGGACGGAGAGAGTATGTGGATACCAGTTTTTAAGTCTTGCCACAGGTTTTCTGTTGGACTTTGACTGGGACATCCTAACAGAAAGAGTACTGTTTGATTTAAATCACACAGTAGATTCGCAGCTGTAGTCATCTCGAGAGGTTAGGAATAGCATAGAGAAACGCATTGCTATCACGGAGAAATTTTTTTTTGAGCGCTATTACTTTATAAGTGATACTTACCTTGAATAAACGTGATGATATGTTGTATAAATGTGATAGTTATCTTGTTTAATCGCGTATTCTTTTTGTGCAGGCATACTACGGAAGCGTATTCAGCAAATACATTTGAACCTCCGTTTTGATTGAAGAAGCTTTCATTCCATTCTAATCGGCTTTAGTCATTTCCCGAATCAGAAGCTGCAATCAGAAGCCAACTTCAGCTTCGCTCCAGAAGGTCATGAGAACCAGCCACAGCTAGAGGATCGGACGCCGTTTCCTTCTGTGCAGTCCCATTCTGTTTAGGATCCTGCTCAGAGTGCTATGAATGGTTTCAATCACAATGCGAAGCAGTATCGGTATCTCTCCATGTTTTAGACCAAACATGAAGGAAAACTTGGCCAACTCCTGTTAGCCACTGTATGCCTGCACGAAAAGCATACAACTGGACGTGAAATGTTCATGTATAAACAAGTATCAAGTTATAATGTGATAGAGTTCGACAACATTTTTTTCTCTTTGATAGCAGTACGCTTCCATAGTAGGATGTTTGGATCTTTACCAAATTTGATAAAAGTCTCAAATTCTTTAGAATGATCCCATCATGAAACCAACATGATAGAAGTAAATAAAAGTGAGTGTAAACACAGAGCAAACAGATTCCATGGTTACCTCCAGGTGTTGTAGAAGAGGAGGGGGATGTTAAGGCCCACAGTCAGCCACTCCTGGGCACACAGGAACATTATGCAGAACAGCCCATGGATGGAGTACTCTGGCAGCACCAACTGGAAGGCAGGAGCAAAATACAGGACGTGTTAGATCATTCTGGAGGAAAAAAAAACATTAGTACTCATGTCAGGTGCTTCTTTTATCTTTTCCTTCTTCTCACCAACACCAGCAGCCAGGTCATGATGTAGCAGCCAATGTTCGATTTACAGATATCTCAGAAAACACTTGGTGTTCACACTAACAGTCTAGTTTGATGTAAAACACAGAACAGACAACGACTGGACCTGCTGTTGGACCACAGGCTGCAGGCTTTAATACACCAACCACAGTGAATCCAGCGCATCACACTGTTGTCAGGAACTCTTGTGAGGACAACAAAGGAACAAACACACCAGTAGGTGGCAGTAGCAGATTTGAGACCAGCCCCTTGTTCTACACTGTGCTTTCTAAAGACAGTCAGGACTATTAGCTGTTGAGCTGTTGCTTCCTGGAGTCGTGGACTCTGTTGATGTTGTAAACTCTACCCAATCTGTGATGATTGGTCGTGACGTATGTAATGACCCAGCTCAGCGCTATGAAGCTTACCAGAAATTACCTGCACTGTAACCAACCATCTTCGACTTTACAGAGAGCCATACAGAGTAGAACAAAGGCTATTGTTCATGTTAATTCAACATTTGGTAGTTTAACCAACACAAACTGATCGGCTTCCTTCACGTCCTCCGCTGCCATTGGTAAAAAAAAATATATATGTAGTAGTTGTTCAGCATATTGATACTAGTGACAAGGTTCAGCTTTAGAGGGGGTCTTGAATCCCACATCAGACTGTGTGGTTCAGGTTCAGCCTTCCAAACCCCTGTGAACATCTTAAATGTCCACCGAATTCTTCCACAACCTTATTCACCACAGCAGTTCATGTGATTCACAAAGAACGCCACTTCAGTGCTCATTTATATTTAACAGTGCGCTGGGCAACACATTGTGTTCGCCTGGCCTCGGAACATCACAGAGTAGAGAGGCCGGGGTTCAGATGCATTATTCAGTCGGCTACATGTTCACTAATAACACAAAATACGTTTTAAACCAAACGCCTCTTCAAGTGCAGGAGGGCAGAAAACCACAGCCTTGATGAAAACTAAACACGCCTGTCTGCCTTCACACGCACAGCCAGGGCTGAGAAAAAGGATTTTACCCCCACAGAGTTCTGTTGCTTTTGCTTGTTTTGTACTTCAGATCATCAACCCACTGACCACATCTAGGCCAGATTACTTGTAGAACCTGTCGGACAACAGGAAGTAGGCAAAGGAGCTGCATTTCCATTAACCATAAAATTGCGCGCAATAAAATTACAAAAAAATAAATGTGCGTAATGGAAACACGGCAATTAAAAAATAAACTTCTGGTTTCTGTTAAAAACTAAAAGTCAGCGTGAGGATGAGGTGGTTTATTTGACTATTAAAATTGGTTTATTGTGCAAAACTGCAATGGAAACATTTTTCCCCATCACACGGGTCTCATGATCAACAACCGAATGTTGCTGCTGGCGCAAACCACGAAGAAGAAGATGACAGGAAGTAGTCAGAAGATCATGGTATATTTTTGAACAACTTCTTGTGTGAATAAGCGTATTTCACAGGTGATTTTAATTGCGTTTCTAATTTAATGGAGACACCACAAATGTGAAATTGTGTTTTTTTTTCGACATAAGCAGAATATTGACACAGTTTCCATTTTTGAAATGGAAACAATGGTCCCTTAGGAAACTGTTCTCTGGATGGCAAATATTTTTTGGCCCTGACAAAGGCAGAAAATACCACAGCGTCATTCAAGCATCACTTCCACAAACTGTCTCTCTCATTTAATTGTTCTAAAAGTAAAAGTGATCACAGTGAGGATAGCAATCACCTTTTTGATTAAATCCTTCTTTTATGGTGTGAAAGTTACTCTGATGAAGGTAAAAAGCAGCCACAAAGAATTAAATGAAAGCTCTGAGCCTGACGTGAGCATGTGGTGGAAACAGTAGAGAGTCTCAGGAACAGAAAGAAACATGAACAGAAGAAGTGAAAGAGAAATTATAAAGGGGAAAACAGTGGTGAGATGTTCTTCCAGGGATAGCTTTCATTTAACTAGCATCTATACAGTCACAAGGGGTTTCCTTGAATCTGGAAGAACCTAAAACAACATCCCAACAGTTATTTCCTCATGGAGAACCTTTCTTCTGATGGTCTAGCTGAAGAAGCTAAGGGTGTGATCACACCTGATAGTAGACTATCAGGTTGTATCATCAGCATAGCTGTACAGGTTTATCCCATCTTATCTGATTATTTTATCAATTGTAACCATTTATATGTATACTAAACAGAAATTGCCAATGATTTGGTCCAAGCACAGAGCCTGGTTGTACTCCACAAGATTTATCATTTACACGCACAAACTTTAATCTGAAAGACAAATGAGATTCCTTGACCAGTGATGTTTCAGTGCTATTATGACCCATGACATAAAGATATTTGCACAATCTTTAAAGAATCGACATTACAAGGTGCAAGCCTGAAAATGATCTGTCACTGTCAGCACCGCAATAAAAACAGCAGATCTGTGGCTTAGAAACCAACTGCTCTGGACGCAGTTTGTTAGCAGCTCCACACATTCAGCGTGAAACTCCAGCTCATAAAGAGGAATATATTAACGACCGCAGGCCTTCTCTATTCATATTTAAATGCTTCCCCTTCGGTTTTATGGGGAAAACGAGATCAAATGTCAGACTTCTATGAGTCTGCCATCTTTTGTGATGAAACATATAGTTCACAAGGCAGTGAAACCTCCTGCAGCATAACAATAAACCTGTAGAGGAACCGCATCGCTGAGGATGACAGCTTCCATTCAGCACTAGATCATGGATGGCATCAGCCTCGTCTTATAGGCTGCAGGCTGGGAGTTAGTGACGCACAGTCTGGGTAACTTCAACAGCCGCCATCAAAGTGAAGTGTAAACGTGTCAGTTTGTTAAACATATTGTGTTTTACATCAAATTTAAAACCTCAGATGGATATTAAGTTTATTCCAATTCCTTCCCCACTCAGCTCCTACAGACTAGTGGCAACAGCAATTAGCAAACACCTGGTAGGATGGAGCATCGGCTGACCTGCTTCTCAAAACAACGCAACTCAAATTTCTTTTTAGTTATCCTTATAGCATATTTTTTAGCAACTAGAGGTAACACTGAGCCAGGATTGTGTTATAAAATGGCACTATGTGCCTGGAAAACCGCAGTTCTATGATGGGTATCAAAATATTTTTCATCACTAATAGTGGGGGATGTGTGATACTCATGGCCGCAAAAACCCCCTCAAGCATCTTTATTGCCATTCCATGACCTGCACTTAATATTTTATCTTCTTTGCACAGAAAATTCTAAAAATGAGAGAATTCCAGATTCCAGTTTTAAAATGGCTAAACTTAGAAAGCGTTAGCTGGCCTGATGGTGACTGATGACTAATGGTCTGTACAACCGGCTGGCCAGCAGGTTCAAGGGAAACACAGGGAAGTGCATCATCATCATTCTTTGCTGTAAACACAAACTTGGACGTGTTGCAGTACGGCGTGCCAAGACTGAACAGATCATTGGACTTCAGCCAGGGGTAGTTCCTTCTGTAGGACCGAAAATAGAACAACACTACCAATGTGTTTTAATGGAGGACGTCCAGCATGCATTTTTGTAACGCTTTAGATCAACCCCTGCTGAATTTATTTTTATGCCTTATTTTGTTCCATAACTTGGCTATATATGCACCATAATGAATGCTGTTCAGCTGGACCTTACAGAGGAGCCGGGTTACAAAGCTCCAAAACAAATACTACAGGTAAAGATTACTGTAGATGAGTAAATGTTGTTTTCATTCACATTGTTCACTAATGTCTTTATGATATTTTACAACAGATTAATCATCATGGGTTCATTTACATTAGATGGGGATTAGTTCCTTTTGCATTGGGTGGCATTCAAACAAAACTGTTTCCCAACTTTACAATGATTGGTTAAAAGTAGAGACAGACTTCCTGCTTCTCTGCCTCTTCCTTGTGGTCCTCCTGCCTCTGATTGGTTGTTTCTGACAGAGCGACGTATTTCTGCAGATGGCAGTAGAACCACAGGGTGAAGGCTGAGGAGCTTAATTTTTTCACAGATTATCTGTCTCATATTATACTGTCAGGAGACAGTGACATTTTTAGCAAATATGTATAAACCATATTTTTTTAAACATTATCTACTGCAGCATTTAACCTGTAGTGCTCCATTTCAACGGGAATCATAACTCTGATTCCTCGTTTCTCCATCCAGTCAGTCTGGACTTCTGACATCTTTTTCCATTCAGAGAAAATCCTCTGTGCTTGTTCTCTTCCATCGGCTCTTTCTTGTTTTTTCCCTCTCATTACCCCTGTGTGGAGGCAAACAGCTCCCAGAATCTCTGACTGCATATCACCATCCAGTATGGTAAGCGAGAGCTCCCGCCCACGCTCCTTTCAGAGCCCAAGTGGAACCTGACAGTTCTGCCAGCGCTCGCCTCAACCTCTTCAGGTCCAATTAGTGAGGCCACCCACCACGGACCCAGAGAGGGAGAAGAAGATCTGTCCTCAACGCCACTTTTTCAACCTGCTCCGCTTAGAAGGACGCTGTGTTAAGAAGGGGGGTCACAGAGCAGCACTCCGTGGCTAACGAGGGGGATGAAGAAGATGACCAGACCCACCACTGTCCACATCCCTCACACTAATCCCTGCTCCATCTATGATCAGAAGATGCAGCAAAAAATATTTAATCACTGGCTGCCTGTCATGATGTGCGGTTGAGAGTGGTGAGAGAGACGCTGTTGAACCCAGGTAGTCATGATGTAAATGATATTTTAATGAAAACCCACAGAACTGAACAACAGAGAAACAGAGTGATAGACACGACAGGATCCGACAAACAATGACAACAGGTGGACTTAAATACACAGGGAGGGTAATCAAGAAACTAGACACAGCTGGGATCAATAAACAGGGAGGACAGGACAGAGACTCACAGGGAAACGGGACTAAACACAGAAAATCTCAAAATAACTACACAGAAAACACCGATCATAACACTGCCATGCTTTGATTTGACCAGCCGGTGTTCCTCTGTGAATGCAGGCCTGTTGCAATGAGCAACAAATTAATTAATTCATCACATGATGAATTAAAACAAGCTCAATTTCCATTTGAATGATTTATCACTTTTATATTTTCTCTCTCTTTCTATTAAAACCTGGAGGATAAAAGTCTTCAGTCTGGTGCTTTGGTCTCAACCAGCCTTTTGTATTGGGACAATTTTGTTTCAAGAGATTCCATGATTCATTCTAAATGTTGTTTCTGTTGCTTTATTTATTTGGTATATTTCAGTGTGAAATGTTCATTGGAATTTAAAGTGTATTTATATTTGACATTTGTTCTTGCATTATTATGGCATCAGCATTACATTACTTGAAAATGGTCTCAAAACAATGATAAACGTCTGGGACAATTAATCATCCAGTGAAATTGGTTACCTTGAGAGGTCTATGTGAATGTTTACTTTATATGCTGCAATATCTCAAACTGCACTTAATTTAAAAATGTTCTGTTGTGTCTACGAAATATGTGCATCACTTACAATGTCATAATTCAGAAGTAAAAAAAAAACAAACATAATCTTGCAGAGTTTGGCACCACTCATTCTGAGAGAGGAGTCAAAATGAATAAAGGTTGCATAAGAACCATAGACGGCTTTCATACAGCTTCATAAAAAAATTCTAGAATACAGATAATACAACCAGTCACTTTCATCATCTTTGAACACTCACTGAGCAAGACTCCACCGCTGATGAAAAAACACGCAGAAGCCAGTTTAAAGTTTGCTGCGGAGGATATGGCCAAACCAGTGAAACAGGGAGAATTTTTTTCTGGTAAGACAAAGAAACAGAGGTAAAAGTAGTTCAGGATATCATTTCAAAAACACTCTTGAATGAAGTTTGTAGGTGGGAACATCATGGTGTGGGCTGGATTACATCTCATAGTACTGGCAGCTTTATTTAACTGAAGAAAAGGTGAAAAGAGAAATAAACTGGGAGAATCCTGATGAGAATCTGTAGATGGAAGGATTTCCAAAACAAGCCAATAGTCCCACAGATACATCCAAGGAAACGGAGGAAGTGAAACTCCTTGAATGGCCTGGTACATCATGTGACCTGTACACTCATTGCTTGTTGAACATGGAGTAGAGTCGTTTCCATGACAAATATATACAGTAAGTGGACTTAATTGCAAAATGTCAGGTTGTGTGTTATATGGTCAATGGAAACACAGATGGGGATGAAGGATTTCAAATTTGTCATTTTTTGCTGCTTGAGGATAAAGGAAGTTCCATTCTAACTCCTGGCTGGACATCTTGTTCCCTCTGCTGGGCTCTGCTGGAATTCAACTTTAATCTGGATGTCACTTTGACAAGCACTGTCAGGGTTTGGGAGCGCATACACATCCCCATGGCAACAGCATTACCTCCCACATCGCAAAAAAAAAAAAAATAAATAAATAAATAAATAAAATACACTGCTCGGTTTACCCTCAGGACTCATAGGATCAGATGGCTGCCAGTGGCCTAGTTAAAGTTTAAGCCATTGGAATAAGGAAGGACGGAGACGAGCGAGGAGCCGCCAGCCTGGCACTAAAGCCTGGCTGATACAGCAGCAGGCATGAGGCTGAAAGGCACAGCAGCTTCCTGGCCAAGCAGGAAACATATGCTGCTCTCCTCCTATCCAGTCTGACACACTCAGCCTCTCATATGCCGTGTTTCTTTCCCAGCCTCATTGTTTAATTTGGATGAAGCTCTGGCTGCTCATTTGCTCTTCTGCACGGTATCAAAAAAAAAAAACCTACAAAGATGATCGGCTCGATCCATTCAGAACGTTTGTAATTTAACCAATTTGCTCTCCACATATGACAGCTTTTAAATGATTTATATCTGCCAGAGGTCCAGGGTTTGGTTTGAGGTTTCCACAGATGTCCAGTGAAACTCAATGTGTTTGTCACTTTGATGTGATTTAATTAAAAGCTGACCAAGTGAAAATGAATTCAACTGAAGAGTCAGAACTCAAAGTATTGTTAGAATCACACGAAAGGCTTCAGATCTTGGAAACAGAGAGGAGGAAACTCTCCGTCCTGCTCAGTTAAGATCACAGTGCAGAGAAACACACGAGCTGCAGCCATACAAAAAGAATCCATAAAAGTAAATCTTTGTTTTTACATGTTTTTGCTCTACATTAGATATTGTGGCCCAGAAGTGCACAAATCACTAAACACAACTACAAACTGAAAACATACAATATTAACAACACAGAAGAGGAAGGTCCCAGTGGGAAACCTAAGACAGACACTTTTCTGGCATTTGCTCTTTCTTTGTTTGGATAATCAGAAAAGTAGTCACAGCGTTTTGTTTTGCCTAAAGTGTAAAAAAGGACAAAGCTGGCGTTTGTAGAGTGTCCCAACTCAAAGTGTTCTGGGACAGCGGTGGCTACGTTTACATCACTGCTAACATTCATATTCTGAACAAACTCAGTAAGGCCAGAATAAACTCCGCTTCTAAAGTCAAACACGAAGCAGGGATTGGACAATGTTGTGGGTTTTTTATTTGTCATTGAATATATTTTTCAATATGTTGTTGTGTTTTTAAATTTGTACTTACTTTTAGTGATTTGTTTAAGTGCTTTGCACCTCAGGGCCACCGTACCAAGGAGCCGAATCACAAGACACAAGCAAACCAAAACATGGACAGTGGAATACAACAGGATGATGCAAAGGGACAAATAATAATAAGGGATAGAACATAAATAAAAAAGCTAAAGACATTGTCAGACACCCGGATACTAATAAATAATAAGTAAAACAGAAAATGTTGGAACAGATGAAACATAAAACCACCAAACACCAAACATAAATGATGACATAGCTGAGTGAATAACTCAGCTTTTGTCATCCAGTCTTTTCGTTCAGTTGCTACCGGTATTAGCTGCGTGCTAATTGCTGCCGTGCTGCCTGTCCTGGACTGTGACCTTTTTCATTAAATTAATCATTTTTCATCAATACCTGGGTCTCAGCGTCTCTCCTCACCACCATCCAACACACCTCCTGACAATCAAAAGTTGCTTCAATGCTAAAAACTATAATCATTAACTTTAGTACTTGTATTTTACCTATTTTAAATAAAGAAAACCTAAGATGTAACTAGATTCATTCAGAAACAAACTACTACAAAGCGTATTTATGACATCTGACCCATTGTGCGGTTCATTCAGCTTTCCTGCATGATATTCAGTAGTTCTGATCAGCTGCCCTCACAGCCACAGGCCAGAAATCCCAGGCTTGAAACTTGACAAGTCTTTTTTTTCCTCAAAGTTGATGAAATTCATTGAAATCCATGCAGACAGCTGCAGTAAGCCGTCCTCCACCCAGCCGGAGACAAAGTATGCTCAATGGGAATCAAAATGGGAAAAAATAAATAGCCTCTTTATCCCAAATATTCCTGCTCATTTGAAAATTTCACATTGAAACAGCAGCTTTCTCTGTAACGTTTCTGATTCGACACATTCAAACTTTTGTCAGGTTTTTATATTGTAGATGTTTTATATCTACACTAGGTCTCTTACATTAACAACCAATAGAAGAAACCTGTTCAGAAAAATAAATGATTTTTCAAACAGCAAAATTATTTGTTCCAGAACATAAAAGTCTGGCAGCGGAGACTCACTGCCCAGAGGAGATATGGCGAAATGCTAAAAGGAAAAGCTATTCCATAATATACATCACCATGAACAGGGTTTTTAAAATATAATGCTGATTAAACAATATTTTCTGATATTGTGTTAAAAATGTATATTTCAACAAATACCACATCACCAACCTCCTCCACTCCCCTTCCAGGCAAAAGATGTACCGATAGTTTATATCGGTACACATGTAATTATCGGACCGATACAGATCTGTTAAAAACTGAGTCGACCAATGTTGATGTTAGTGCTAATGAACGTCTTTTTCTTTTTTTTAACCATGTTTGGGTCAAAATGAACTTAAGGAAAAGTCCATCTGTGAAACATCAATGTCTTTGAAATTCCAAGTTTGATGATAATTGTAAAGCCACATCACGATTGGTGCTGGATAAAAAGTTCTGTTGAGTTTTCAGGATTTCCTTCTCTTAGCTCATTGCTGCGGCTCTTACACAAAAACATAATGATTCCTGGGATCCACTGCTGAAAAGAGTCTGTGAAAACTCTCCTGGGATTTGCAAATTACTGTAATTAAGTGGAGCCCTGAGGAACATCGTGACAAATGACCCAGATATTGTAGCTTGTGTTTTTAACGACTAAGAAGACAATGCTGGTTAATTTTCCTAAGCAACTTCTCTGGAACAGCTAAACCTCCATCTAAGAACATCTTTGCCCTGAACTAAAACACCGGCTCTCGCGGTGCTATTATCTACTGTGAATATGGATTTAATAATTATCATTGAGAGAGAGAACATTCACAATAAATCATAATTTATCTGTATAATAATAGTGTTGCTCTCTTGGCTCTTGTTTCTTTTTCTTGTGTCTAAGCTTTGGAAGAAGCTGTTGAGCTGGAGAACAAATGATCTAGTTTTGACGTCCTGTAATGTAAGCACTCATTTTCTGTCTCTATAATTTGAATTTAAATGTGCAACAAAGGGCAGTTATTTCTCTGAATCAGAAAACTCTTACAGAGGATTGGAGTTTATGTAATTCATGACCAGTTTTACCAGAATTAGCAGTGCCAGTCTATTACAATGCATTGTACAAATACATATAAGCAGTTTATGCTATTAAACAACATAGGAATGTGTTAACGAATGGATGTTGTACAGGATTTTGTGTATTTAATTAATAAAACTTTCCCCAGATGAGTAGATGAATAGTTTATGATAGATACTTTCTCTGTTATCCAAGCAGCAGCCATGTTGGACTTTGGTTGTGCGATAATGAGAAACCTCAAACTCCAACCAGGCTGCATTCCCTGAATGTTCAGCACATTTGCATTTTTGCACAAGTTATCTGTCCTCAGAAAGGTGGAGTGTGTGTCCTGAATGCCGGACACACACTCTGACCGTGAGTCAGCCGGAGATGAAAAGAGAACTGGAGAAGAGGAGGGATGAAGAGGAGCTTTGTACTGAAACTTCAAATAGAGTCAGAGCCACAAAGGGAACCTGACATTTGTGCGTTTTCACATCAGACTGGGTGGAGCTGGAACGCGAAGGAAGCTTCACCTCGACAGCAAGACGAGCAGGAACGACAGGAGCTGCTTTCACCAACATGACCGGAACAAAATGAGAAAAAAATAATAATCTGATCACTAATACAGCTCAACCTTTCTTTATTGAAAAATAATTCCACCTCAAGCACACACTAGAACAGAGATACTTTACCCTTGTGGTATTTGGTTGGAAACGTTTAAACCAGGTCAAAGTTCAGAAGCTATGCAGGCTTCCAACATGTAATAGCACTGCTGGGAAAATTTAGCCCGCTTTTGTTCTTTAGTCCTAACTTCAGTTTATTGAGGTTTGGAGATATTTGCTGGCTTGTTGTTCCCATAGGATTTTAGTAATGCTAGGATCTGGGTTTTGACTGGACCATTAAACAAACCTAAAGATTGTTGGAGCGTTATGTCTTTAGCCATTCTCTGACAGCGTCATTCATATAATCCATCATTTGAATGGTATTCATGTCGTGATTCTTGGGATTCCTGGGCTTTATTTCTGTATATGGTGAGTTTTTCATCTCCTTAGTCAAGTTCTATTCAGTCATTGTTTCCATGAAATTCTTTTAGCTTGAACAGCAACCAAACCTTGGTCTTTGTTCGGTTGAAGTAAACTCTCGTGCAGTTTAAATGCATATGTGAAAGCCAAGTGGATTGGAAACCACTTCAAAAGCAAGAAGCACACTACAGCGCAGAGCATTCTGGGTAAATACAAAAAAAAAACATGAGTTTGTGCATTTGTAGTTAGAAATCCTACAACTGCTAAGTCATCTCCAGAGGGTTTTGTGTCATTTCCTTCAGTGGTTCTCAGTGCAGCGACACCACAGGCGAGGAGGTGAAAAGCTTTTTCAAAGTGTTAGTTGGTTCCACAGGTTGAGACAGACATTTGGCAAAGGTAAAAAATCTGAGGCTCGAACCTCTGATGGAGGCCAGGTGTGAAAACATGCTTAATATGAGATATGCTGAATGTGTTTCAACATATATTGCCAGTTAATTTGGACATATTTTGTTGATAAAAATCAGAATTTGAAAACTTCGTTTTGTATTTACTCTTATATTTGAATAAAAAAACTTGCAAAAACAGACGAAATCTTGAAGGAGTAAAATTCAAAGATGCTTGCTGTACATTACTGGCTGCTAAATGTTTGATTAAAAATGCCTTTCCACAGTCACAACATATGGAGTATGAATGAACGTGTAAAAGCAGCATCTGGATGGACAGATGGTTGGATGGAGGCACAGCATCACAGACCAAGATCTTTACTTTTTATTTAAAAAAACAAACAAAACAAAAAACAGCTAACTGACTACTGTGGCTATACTGGAGTTCCTTCATGAAGGACGGTGTTGTCAGGAAACATATCCCAGCAAAAGCAGCCAGGTGCAGACACATGGTGTGTGCTCATCGGGATTCATTTGCACTCATGTGTGAGGACACCGTGTGTCTGTGACATGTGCGACGCGCCACGTGTGATACAGTCAACATACAGTGTCCTAAAACTGTATCTACACACTTCATGATTCATACCAAGAGACTGACTAAAAGCCAACAACTGTATCTTACTGGATGGACATTAGCTGCTGCAGCTCATTTCAGGAAAGTGCAAGACAATTGTTTATTAAATAATAATAATAATAATAATACATTTTATTTAAAAGGCGCCTTTCTGGCACTCAAGGACACCGTACAGAAGCACAAAGGAAAACCAACCAAAGTATCTATAAAATCATACAAACAGAAAACCAAATATGACAATATCTTTATAAAATGTATAAAATCTATGTAAAATAAGACATATAAAAACAAATAATTTACATTTATATATAAAATGCTTTCTAAATGTTTTTTTAGCCGTTTGAAAATTTTTTTCATATAACCTGAATGCACTGTGATGTAGGTGAGCAGGGAAGCTGGTCAGCTGCTAGAAGGATGGATGGATATAAAACTCAATAATCCTGATTTAAACTAGCCATTTGTATTCCAGAAGGAAAATAACCCTAAACATACATTCACAGCTCAAATCAAATGCTTTAGCTAAGTGGTTCTTTCCATTAAGTTCAACTGTGTGTTGTATTGTTATCAATAATTAAAATGTCCATGTTCCACATTGAAAAACATAAACAAAAAGTTGGATTTCTAAATGGGAGACACAGATTTGTTACCAACCCTAACCTAAGGATCCAATATGGCTGCCATGTGGTTAAAACGTTTATAGCTTCTGGTATAAACAGTTTGCTTTGTACATCTGGTTTGTGAATTGGTCTAACGTACAAGTTGTATCTTAGATACATTGCTAATAGCTGAGAATGCTAATAATTGTTAGCATACTAATCAACTACAACAGTGAGCTAAGCAAGAACAATGCAGCAGAACTTGTCCACTTCCTCTTCTGTGGTGGCGCTGCTCCAAGAACCACTGAAGTAAATGACACAAATATCTATGAAGAAGACATGAGCGCGACATCTTTGATCATGAAATGGAAACAAAATTAGAGATGTGTCAGATTTTACCGATTGTAGAATTTCTTTGTTGTCTTTAGCACAAGGCCACGAGCCACTAGCCCTAGACTTGTGTGTTGGTTTTGATTGGATTTACCCAGAATGCCCTGGGCTCAACTCTGCTTCATGCTTTTGAAGCAGTCTACGGTCTACTTGCCATTAATATATGCTAGATTTGACCAAACAGAGATCTATGTTTGTAGGCAGACCAGAGTTTGCTTTTTTGGTTCGCATCAGAGTTCAATTACACACACCTCTCCAAATGAATTGGACTTTACAGGCAAAGAAACTAGAGTTGGATTAAAGTGGACTAAACAGGGCCGATGTGAATGAATCCTTAGTCTACTGGCATTAGTTTCCATAATAAGTGTGTTTACAGCAAAATTACCGCACCATCTCTGACGTAGGACACCTTTAATGCTGTGGAGAAATGCTAAATGGAGTTTTTAGCATTACTGAACAGACAAATCTGTCCAGAAAATCTGGACAGATTTTCTACATCTGTCCAGACGTCACCAGGTCAACCTGAACTCCTCTGTATGCTTAAGTCACAGAGGAGTTCAGCTTCACAGCATACAATCTGCTTCAGCTCTCCAAAGATATTAAGAATTGAACATCCCCAATGAATGTCCAAAACACTCATCGTGCGCATCGTGGCAAAAAAAGTGTAAAAATTTGGGCTTTTTCTTGTCCTTCCTGCAGAACAACATTAATATTAATTTCTTGCTGAGCAAAACAGTGGTTTCTATTTTCTCTGCAAAGGAGAGGTACCCCTCCCCCGTCTCTTCTTCTTTTTCACCGTCCTCCTCTGCTGCCCCTGGTTCTCTCTCTTCATTTCTCTCTCTCTTCTCCTTATCTCTCGCCTCCTCTCCAATCCTTTTCTGCCATGCAGGTCTTGTTCTCCTGGTAGCAGCAAGCGGGATGAAGCAGCGCTGTGCTTTGCATATAAGCTCATTATAGTGAGTGACGGGAAACTTACAGTGTTTCTGCATGAAGGATTCACAGATGAGGAATCATAAACAGTTACACACGGTCGTTTATCAACAACTAACAGTTTCCTTTTGTTTAAAAATTCTCATAATTGGCAACAAGATAGATTTTTAGTGTGAAAAGCTTATTTGTGTACATCTGCATTCCTCCATTCTAAATAAAGGAATGCCTTTAAGTGTAATCTGCAAAGGTTTAATTCTGGCTTTTCACCGATTGATAGGGAAAAAACTATAATTAGTTGGTACATTTAAAATATTATGAGGCTTAAACAAATCTATAGCTCTCCACAGTGCACTGAAGTCAAAACTAAATTACCAGTGATGGCCAAAAAAAGCAGGAAATGATTTTGGCCCAACTTTTCAGAGCAATAAGTAAGTCATAACTGAACAAAAATCTGTTTTGCATTTGTAAATATGTTCTGGCCACAACTCCCCAATTGGAAGTTTTAGCTTCACCTGGTTCAAATTCTGTAAAATAAAAAAAAAGAACGAAAGAAAGAAAAACCTTCTTTTTCTGTCCAATTATTAATGGGTCAATCCAAGAAATGAATCAACAGGTCAGTCCTGCACTTCAATGACAATAAGTCCAGCAGAAAGCCCCGAGTTGTGAAACATGTGAAAACATGTTGATGTGAGAAAGACATTTTTATCTGCAGATGCATCCATCACTATAAATGATCAAACAGTTACTATGTTATTGCATTTAGGCAATAAAAATATAAATGCACCAATACAAACTGATATAAATATTGACAGATAACAGATATTTACTAATATTATATAAATATCATTAACCTTGAAAGTTTTCACACCTGCTTCTCTGAGTCACTGTCACATGACCAATGATAAAGCACGACCTAATTTCTATTCAAAAAGTAATTGAATTACTTGTTTATTTGCATATTTTTATGCATTTCTAGATTATGTAAAAAGGCTTAAGTGATTCAATAAAAAAAACACAATGTGGCCAATTTTCTTATCTGATTAATTGGCAGAAACATTGATAGAATATTGAATTACTAAAATAATTGTTAGTTGCAGAATAGTTATCCTAATAAACTATCTATAATGATACTAACTGGAGAGGAAAGAAAAGTCATTTTCAACTTGTAAAAATGCTCTGCTGGTTTTAAAGGTATGCGAGTTCAGGTCCCTGTGGCATCCCATTGGTGCCGACAGTACCACAGTTGGCACTAATGGAAGGAAACTGCATTAAAACATCAAACCACATGAACATCTTGGCTTGTTAGAGTTACATATCTAACATTCATAGTTAATTATGAAGTGCCTCCAAAGCGTGACAATAAGCAGGATGGTGATTTAAGACGTTGGCATCGAACACAAACTCTGTGCTATACATAGAGAGGACAGGAAGGAGGGATAAATACGGAGAACACAGATCCAGAAATAAAGGGAGGAACGAGAAATTAATTGGTAGACTGAAGTTCGTTCGGTTGCTGTGACAACCCAACCCCATCGCCTCGAGCTGCACATCTAATGAACACGGTTACACAGGAGAAACTAAAGACAGGAGCGAATCCCCTCAGGCTGTTATCACTGGCATGCCTGGTGCAGCCATTCCCACACAGTCCACAGAGACACACACAGCCAGTCCATATGCCGCTGTGTCTGTGGCAGGTACAGCATGAAGAGGCGCAGCCAAAGCTTTTAACTGAATCAGTCAGAACCTGTGTGCCAGCTGGAGGGAACTGAAATGAATGATTCAATGGAGGACGGAGAAGATCGAGAAAAAGGGATGGAGAAACACCTTCAACATTTCTTCCAAGGGAGCTTCAACATCTGCACCGACAGGCTCAGAGTGCAGAACTGTGTGAAGATGACCCGCATAAGGCGTGATCTGGTTTCATTAGTCCTGTGAGTCTTTAGTGAAAGACACATCATCCATTAAAATCATGAGCAGAGCATGACCCACTTATGGAGGCCTTAGTCCTTGTGGTGGTGGTCGCAGGTTGGATTCCTGGCCTGGCGACATTTGCCGCATGTCTTCCCCCTCCCTCATTACCCTCTTTCCTGTCAGGCTACTTTCAAGCAAAGACAACAAGAGCCAACAAAAGCTTAAGAAAATAAAATAGGTACAATTATACAGATGTCAGGTGAAATTTCAGGATAAATCTAAAATGCATCTTCAGTTACTATAGCTAGAAACACGAGATCAAGCCTAACATCTGGGTGTAGTGATGGACTCTGACCCTTCAGAGAAACATAAAGACAGTTAGAGAGTCAGCCTTCTATCACCTGGAGGACATTTACAGGATTAAAGAACTAACATGTCGGCTAGAGACTCATCCAGGCTTTTATCTTTGATCTCATTGATTATTGCAACAATGTCTTCACAGGTCTGCCTGGCACTTAGCACAATGTAATGCTTGTTATTAGTTTTCACAAATGTTGACTATATGATGCTTTTCTGATTTTTTTTAATATTTTCACAAATCTATGTAGCTATAATATGCTGCACAAATAAACTTGATTGGCTGAGTGTTTGGTTTTGCCTTCAGATTTGATGCTATCTTTTTTATTTTTTCTCTCAAATCTTATGATTTGCTCTCATTTTTTCACAAAATAATCCCCCATGGTCTTAATAGATAAATTCTAATCTTGTTGGTATTTTCCTTTAAAGTACAGCACGTCTACTGTCACCTGAACTGATCCCAGAAGGTCACAGCTGCAAGGACAGTGTGTCTGGATGATATGCACATGCGTGTATGTGTGTGTGTGTGTGTTAGTGTATTTGTTATAGCAGAAAACACTGTAGAGAAAACAGTCTCCCCAGGGCTTGGTGAATAGCTGGAGGGCTCTGCTTGACAACACTGATAACCAACATCAGCTGCTCAGCCAATAAACCTAAAGCATTAAGCAGACCCCCCCACACACACACACACAGTTGGATGCTCAGACTCAGACACAATGTTTGAATTTCAGCGAGGTGGAGGGAGAAACAGATGTCACAGTGAAGCTGGAAGGATCGTCATGCTGAGTCCTCCAGGCTAACACGCACAGAAGCAAACGAGGAGTTCTGCAGAGAACACACACTCTCAGTCTCTGTATCCCCTTTGATGTTGGGCTAACATGTGGCACAACGACAAAGCAGGAGTCTCTGTGCAAGTCAGCGCTACGTTCAGAAAATCAAGGTAGACCTTGTCAGTGGAATAAACAACAGGAAAAGTGCTGCTGAAGGACCGAAAGCTTTGCTATTCTGAAAACATGGTCGACACATACAGCACGGTCGCCGCGCATCAAGTCTTAAAAAGTCTTACATTTATGTATCTAAAACCCCCGCCTGTTGAGAAATACACCTTTCTCAACAGGCGGGGCGCACTTTATCACTTTCTCGGTCTATAGTCCGACATTCGAGCGACTTGAATCCATTCCTCTCTCCCTGGCTCCTGCAGACCCGGGCCCCCACCGGCCTGGTTCGGGGGGGCGGCCGACCCCCAGCCCCCCTGTAGCTCCGCCCCTGTATTAATTATTACAACAGGCTGAGTCTTGGCAGGACTATTTAATGTCGTATATTCCATGTAGGTTTTCCTTCTTGTGGGACTTCTGTCAGGTAAACTTTGAGTTTTCTCAGACGTCTCTGTTGTTTGACTCGAGATGGTTGAGGCCAACAGTAACTCATTGCTGACATAGCATATTTTAGCAGTTTATCATTGAGCCACAGAGTCGTAGGAAGTTTAATGCCAATGACGTGCTTACCTTCCTCAGCAGGTTGCAGATTCTCTCGATGTTTCTGAGTCGCTCCCGCTGTAAAAGAAAACAATAAAACAGAAGAACATGTTCATGTTCTTTTAATGAAAAATGTTAACGTGCTGCGAAAACAGCAGCGTCACATTAACAGACATACAGTATTCAATAAATTAAACTCCTGTTCAGACGAGGCTCATTAGCCAGAACAAAAGTACCTTTTCATTATGGCTACATTCCTGTATGAAAAATTTTGTTTTATTATTAGTCTGATGCAATATTCAAACTTTATAAATCTCGTTTATATTTACTGTAAGCAGAAAATTATCATAATTAACAGAAGTCAACGCTTTCAAACATGAATCTCTAGTGTAGTTAATCTACACAGTTTGTTATAAATTTTCAGAAATAAACTGTCTTTTCAGTCATATTGTATTTTATTTCATGAATCTGTAGGTGAGAGTATCATAATTATGATACCCATCTACCTACTGCAGGCCTAAATATAACAGATTGAAGAAAAAAACAATAATAAATCCTGTAGAGGTTCTGACTCCTCTAAAGACATTGAATCATCACTGTCATTTTATTTGATTTATGAAAAAAGAGGCAAAGCCACAATGCAGAAGGAGCAGGTAGAAAAACTAAGTTCACCTCGTTATTTAGACAAGATCTAAAACTCCATGTTCAAAGTCTAAATCAGATCCTTCAACAAATAAAAGAGAGTTCAAACTTTACACCAAATAAAAAGTACAATCTATTATTTTTTACCACGTAAACAAACAGAACATGCAGCAGCTTTCAGTTTCTATGCACCACAAATCTGGAACAAACTTCCAGAAAATTGTAAAACAGTCGAAACACTGAGATCCTTTAAAACCAGACTAGAAATCCCAGCTGTTTACAGTTGCTGCTGGCTCATAATCACTGGAACATTGACCAACATATCTAATGTGTAATAACGCTTTGATGCTGGCGCTCAACAAAATGAAATGTCGGTAACTGGTTTCACAACTGATGACTGCATGATGGCTTTTAATTACATTTTTTATGTTTCTATGATGTAAAGCACTTTGAACTACCTTGTTACTAAAATGTGTAACACAAATAAAATGGCTGATTTATTGACTGATTGATAGAAGCATTACAAATATCTTTTTAAGTAAAAATGATTTAATTTAACTGTATAATCTGGCCTGAACATGTTTTTCCTCCCGTCCTGTTAAACATTACATATAGACAGTAAAGTTTACTGGTTTTCTTTCTGGCACCAGCAGCTGCTGCTGCCCTCTGGACAGTAGTTATATTTGAATACTTAGTGCTCTCTCCTAATGTGCCGACACAAATAAAATGCTGAGGTGTAAAATGCTGAAGTCGTGAACAGGCACTATTTCACAAGAGCTTTTAACAAACTAAAATATTAACTAACTAATTCTTATTGATAATTTAACCTGACTTTTGAGTGGCGGAGCAGCACGTTTCCCAGGTGGCTGTGCAAAACTCAATAACTCTGCCACCTTATGAATCATATATTCATTTGAGCGCCTCATCATCAAACAACAGAGGGTCCGGGGGAAACGTGGAGAAATGGAAGAACATCAAAGAAACCGTGTCTAATGCTTCGCTGCGTCGGAACAACACAAGAAAATAGGATTAAAATGCAGAAAATGGAACTGCTAATATAATTAGGCAGAGAGCTGTGAATGAATATGAGTTTATGACTTTTGCTTCTTTGAGATTCTGTCTTTTGAAAGAAGCTTCCTGCCAGAGGCCGAATATGTTCACATCTATTTGTAAACCTGCTTACAGAAATATTAGCAAAAATGATTAAAATAAACAATAAAGACAATCATTTGTATAGAATGTGAATGTAATAAGTAACTAAGCTTAGTTTATAGACACCAAAGTATGTTTTACAGTTTACTTTGTTCAACATGTTTCAATTTAAATGCACCGTAGTTAAAACCCAGGAGAAGGGAGTGCTAATTAAATCTCCACTCTTTATGTAAGATGTATGTACCTTTTATTAAAAGAAATGTATTTCTTACATATTTGATAAACTGTCACCATGACATGACAGTAGAAAGTGAGACTGAAAAAATGAAAAAATGAGGTTCTTCTGGCTCCTCCCAGTGGTTCTACTGCCGCCTGCAGAAATGCACCGCTCTGCCAGAAACAACCAATCAGAGCTGAGGCTGATTTTCTAGACATTTTACTTCATATTTACATTGATAAATATGAAGCTAGGCTACAATCAACTTTTCAGATGAGATAGAAATCTCAGATGCATCATTGCTGCAGTTCTCACCATCAAGTGAGGGTAAAGAAATAAAGAGGGAAAAGGTTAATGAGAGGTAAGTGGTTAGAAAAGAGGATTAGAGGGAAGATAAGAGATGTAAAACATCTCAAAAGCTCACTGCTGGCAAAAGGTGGCATCTTATTGCCACCGGGTCTTCATAGCAACCATTTATTTAAGGGCTTTTAACAAGTCTATACCAGCTGCGCCAAATACTAGGGAGGGAGAGGCTCAAACATCAAGTCATGTCTCAATACACAGTGGAGCAGCAAATTAAATGTCTTAAAACAAATCAGTGAAATTAATGCTTGACTGACCTGATGGAAATATCAAAAATGTTTCAGTGCAATAATAAGAGACCATGTGATGGAGCTGCCTTGTTAAACAGAACAGATAATGAGGACTAATGAGAATTGAGGGTCTTTATCCAAAGATAGTGGCTGATAAGGACATGAGTTTGTTCAGGTTTTGCTTCAGTCTGACTTTAGCTAGACGGTTAGCTAGCATGTCACCAAGACCTGGAAGTTCTGCGTCAAACAGGAGCAGCGTCTCTACTGACCATTTAATTGCAAAATTTGACATATTAATTTGAAAATAAATGTATTTTCAAATGTATTTTGAAAATAAATTTGCATAGAGCTCATCATCTCTAGGGTGAGGTGGTTTTTCAGCCACATTGAAATAGGCTTATTTCTCAAAACTGCAATGGAAACACATTATTTGCATTGCAGAACAATATCAACAACCGGATGTTATTACTGCTGAAAACCACAAAGAAGAAGATAACAGGAAGCAGTGGGAGGATCACAAAGAAACTCATTCACATGTGATTTTAACTACATTTCTTATTTAATGGAAACAATGCAATTGTGAAATTGTGTTTTTTTTTCAGTATTAGCGGAATATCTACATACCTTGGAGCTCATTTGTAATGGAAACACAACCACTGTTGGTAAAACTGTTCTACTGGCAGAACTTTGTGCTGTCTGAAGCTGAATCTGAATGAGTTGCTTTGGACGATAAATTGCCGAATCTGAATTGTTTAACTTGAATAAATATTTTTATAAACTGAATCTGAATTAGCATAACTTCAAATCAAGTGTACTGGTTTAGAAATGAGTGTCACTAAACGAAGATGGATTTTCATATTTTGAACTTGAATGTATTTGTTTTGAAGCTGTATTTCATCTAAGTGAAAATTCTAGTCAGCCCAATAACTACTTTCAGAATCAGTTCTCATCATTCAGTTTAGGTTCTGAAATTCAAATTCACTTCTTAAATTCATTCATTTGGGTCAGACATGTTTGAGATAGAGTAATAAAGTGCAGATAATATAACTATGTTGTACTTTAGTGAAACCAGTAGCCACTGGCCATGGTGCAGATCCTGCCCTAATGGTATGATGGATCAAGGCTGATTGACCTGAAGCTTCTGCAAAAGATTTTTATGGACATCCAGTTTTTGCATGGGGTCCGTTTCTGTTTGTTATGTGGGGGCAGTTAGGCTGAATGACTTTCAAAATGCTGCTCAGTAATTGATCTCCAAACGAGCATGAAGAGCGTAGACGAGGTGGAGACATTAGATCGACCTCCACTTATCCAGGCAGAGCAATTTAAAAGCAAATTCACCAGAACTGCCTTATACCAGCTTGGACAATAAAGCCTTGGTGACGAAGCGTTGGTGGATGTCCATCAATGTTAACAGCTGTGAAATCAATTTCCCATAAAAGACTGGAAGATAAGCTGGGAGGACAGCCATGAATCCATCAGAGGACTCACAGTGAGCAGTTTTGACTTTGTGTTTGCCCCATAAAATGTTCCAAACTTACACCAGGAAAAATCTTTGAATGTAAAGAATCCTGTATGTTTATAGTTAGAGCTGCAATGATCCCATGTTAATATTTGTATTGGTTCTGATATTGAAAAAACATTGTAGATCAGATGTTGGTGACAAGGTGACCAATCCTTAAGGGCAGACTATTAATTCTAATTCTACGCTTTGTGCTGTGAGCGACGTTATGCTTTATTAATTATTTTACTTTATATTAAAATTCCCCATTTCACTTTCTGAACCATTTGAAAGAAAGTTTATTGCAGTTTATTTTTATGTACATGATCGACCAAAGATAGTCAACCTTTTGTTTTAATCAATTTCTTTATTATTTATTTTCCATTGACTGTTATTCTCCTAATTGCACTGAGTGAAATAATTCAAGTTGTTTTTACATGTTTGACTAAGCTTGTGAAAATACTGGTGTATTTAAGTGTGCAATGCTAGTACAGTTTTATCAGATCTTTTTTTATGTCAAAGTTTTAACAAAAGAAATTATTTAAGTCAATTCATCTGTCTTTCTGTATCAGTATCGGCTGATACTAAACCTCAGATATCTGTATTGAAAGTGAAAAAGTGAATCGGTCCATCCAGAGCTCCAGGTTAGTAGAATCCAGGCATGCAGGCTGCTTCCACCACCAGGGGTGAAACAAAGAAAGTGGCTTTCAAGCGCTCATTGAATTCCAGCATGTGCAGTTTTTTTCATAAAATCTCTTTGCTACTGAATAGTCCATGGTCAGCTGTTAGCAGAAGCTTTTGGGAATGACACCTACTGAGCTATAAAGTGATTAGACCTTGTAACATCACAGAGCTGGGTCAGTGAATGATGATGTTCATAAGGTACGGAGATCCCCAAGTTTCTGAAGAGTCAATAGACTCAAAACTCTTTACGAGTTTTTTTTTTGTGTGTGTGTGTGTGTGTGTGTGTGTGTGTGTGTGTGTGTGTGTGTGTGTGTGTGTGTGTGTGTGTGTGTGTGTGTTCACTAAAGGCTGCTAATATTTCCAAATCCTGGATGTTCACTGACAGAATTAAGATCTTTTCTTTCTTCCTCTTTCGTTATTTTCAAAGACTTAAATAATGTTGAACAAGATAACCTTGAGTTTCCTTCCCACCCTAACAACTGAAGAGACATTTTATCAACACCACCTGACAGCTGGATAAACATACTTATTGAAAGAAATCATTTTTATTGCAATAAATGTTTTTCAACAAAAAGTAATCAAGGTGAATCTCATATTTCAACATACAATAACTCACATGAAGAGTTGCCATAAATGTTTATGTTTTTCAGGTAGGATGATATCATTCTCATTTGTTTCGTTCATACAGGTTTGGCTGTATAAACATTGGGAAGAACATGAAACAGAAGTTAACCTTGAATTAAAATTCCAATTAAAGCAACTTCATGAAAGCGTCATTCAGGGCTAGGAAGTTCAGGACTACGTCTTCAGCCTACTGCAGCAGTGAGGAACAGGAAAAGGAGGAGTCTGGGAATCTTGAGAGACAGAGGGAAAGAAAAGTTCAAGCAAGGGAAAATTAGATGAAACCTTTTGTACCTGTTTCCCCTGCTGGATTCTTTGATGCGTTCTCTATTGCATAATGATATGCAAATATGACAAAATATGAAAGTGCTTCCGAGTGGGGGGAAATCTGTCTAATGCACTGCTGTCAGACTTTTGAAATACCTTTCAAGCTGACTAATTTAGTTATGCCTCTTCAAAAATCTTTCAGCCAGGTCTTCCTCTGCCTGTCTACCTGCTTCCTTCTTCACGTAAGTTCCCATTTTTTCTGTCAGTTTTACTCCCTCTCTAATGTTTCTGTCCTCCTTTTCCTGCTCATCCCCAGACATCTAGAAGTCATTACGCCACAGAAACTGTACTTTGCAGACCTCTTAAGTCAAAGTCACCTTCAGACCAACTGCTGGTGCTTTGTGATGAATTATTGAGTTAGTAAAAGCCCATAAGACTCATAGGAGAAGAGTTTAGATGCGGAATCCTAAACAACTTTATTAGGGGCAGTTTGTCTGAGCAGGCCAATGTTCAATGTTCTGAACCATAACCTATCCGCATTGTTTCTAGACAGTTTTAAAGGCAAAAACAAACTTTTGAAGCGACACAAAAAAGATTTGTAGAACAACTTGCTTGTGTGACTTCCAAGAGGATTTTAATTTACACAAAAAGCAGAGGAAAATCAGATTTTGCTTATGAAAACACCCAGTAATGTCATTTAAAAGTCTAGAAGTTTAAATCACCCACTACTACTTTACTTTCTGTCATCTTCCTGTACTGTCACTTTACTGTCTTATGAGACAATAATGAGCAAGGCATGTAAACGATAGTCAATAATCTGGCATCCACAATGTGAAAGGTTGTGCTTTTTACAGATATTTCAATCATTTTTCTTGACAGAATTGGTAGGTATTATTTAAATTTGTTGATTTCTGTGCACAGATTCAGCAATCAGTCCTAGTCTGTGTTTTTTAACCCTTGTGTGTGCAAGGACTGAGGCAAATGTAGAGGACTGTGAAAAATGACACAAGTTTTACGTGTGTGGGGTCAGTTGTACCCCATTTCTGGACACAAGGGTTAAGCATTACATGGGAAGCACATTCAGAAAGCTCTACTTTCAAGTGAGACAAAGACTGAGATGTTTCACCACAATGACAGGGAATGTGTTTGGAAGAGTGAAGGTGAAAGAACATTGCACCATGAAAGAACATTGTCTATCATGGAAGATTTGTTTGCTTTGCTACTTTTAATGTATGATTACCTCAAACCTTGTATCTAATCAGCACTTAGATGGACACAGTTGGGTTTTCCGAAAGGTCAATGTTCTTAAACACACATCAGAACTGCTTTAAGAATAGATTAACCAGGCAGATGGTTAGCTTCTAAGAGGTCTCTGACTTCAACTTTAATTCAAACTGTATTGTTGAAGTTGGGTCTGTACTAAGAGAGCAACTTAAATGAACATTGCTAATTCTAATAAGAGCGGTTGGACATCCAGCCCCTCTAGGAAATCGGGATGCTATGATCGCAACTATTAATGCAAAGTCACTTATAATTGCAAATTTTGCACTGACTTGCAATTTTCACAAGTAATCACATTTCCTCAAATCTGACTAATCACCGTAACAATGTCGCTCTTTTCTCTCTCTCTCTTTTTTTTTTAGCAATTACTGTAACTTGACTGAAGTTTTACCAGTCCTCATAGGCCCCTTCTAATTTAACTTCCCATTTCACAACGTCTCTTAAAAGTTCAACCTGTAAGATGAAAACATGTGTGGTGCTAAATGCTACTATTTGCCCTTCTTTTGGCAAAAACTATTTGAGCTGTTCTGTAGGATTTGCTTAAATTGTACGTAGAGTTTATGTAAGCTTGGATGACCAATGTGGAATTCTTTGTTTTCACTTTGATAATTCCTCAGGACAGGATTTTAACCCTAACCCTGCCAACAAGCTGATGGATCAAACATTCAGAAACTTGTGATGTGATACAGCTCACCTCAACTCAAATCCACTGTGATGAAATGTGATAAAAATGACATAAATATGAACACCTACCGCATGGAGTGGATTGCCTTGATCGATCGGCACCTTAAAGTCAGCCTGGAGCTCATCAAAAGCCGTTATCTGTGGTAGAAGGAAGGAAAACGTGTTGAGTGATCTAATGGGAGACGAAATGAGGCAGCAAAGAACGATTCTGAGGGAAAGTATGTCATTATCACCAACAGGCTGCAGAGGATTCATTCACCCAGCTGGACAGCATCTGGTCATATCCTTCATTCTGGACTAACAGCTGGGTTAATGAATGAAACTCCATGTGGCATGTGCACACACCTAGAGAGACATTCTTATTCTCAGGCCAGCTAAATAAAACTCAGAATAATGTAAATAGAATGTAAATGTCACACGACTACTTGAAAAAAATCAACTTATAATTTTAGATCGACTGTAGGAAAATTTCTGTCATAAAGAGAAAAACAAAAATATTTTTTTCAATATTTTTAGGACTTAAAAATAAAGATTAAAAATGTATCTTGATTTATCTTCTTTTCTGTAGTACGGAAAGTCATAAAAAGTAGGGAAAAAATATTCCAACCACATTACAAGAAAAACAGATGTACAAGCATATGACTAGTACTTTTAATATCATTCTTAGTAGAAATATTGTAGAAATAAACAAGAAAAACTACATCTGTCATTATATCTATATCTAAAACTTGACCTGATTCTTATTCAGTTTTATCTATGGTTATTACGAGCCATTGGTGCAAGTTGTAAACCCCGGACCTGTTTTAGAATATCACCCTGTTCTTTTATGTGCAGAGTTTTTTAAAATACTAAATTAAAAATAATTTCACTGCTGTCAAGTGGCCATGACGATGGCCGCATGCTGTAGTTTGAGTCATTCTCCAATGAATACAGCAGTGGATACGTCTGACTGAAGGTAACACCCCCAACCCCTCCCTCAGCGAAAAACTAAGCTTTCTTAATTCAGCTGTGATGGCAGGTCTGAACTCAACGACCTGCTCCATGATGGAGCCTTTGGAATAAAAATGCTAATGCTGTTGCTTTAGAATTTCATCTCACTGTACCGGATTATTCAACCTGAGTTCATTTTTTTTGCAGTGCTCTCAAGTCTGCATATTAAAAATCTATTAAGACTAAAGTCTTGATAGAGCTTCCACATGTAGTCACTTCACAATCCCAAATTTTGATTAATTTTTCTGGAATTTTATGTGATGAAAATCTGTAAAGTTTTGCATGCTGACAAACAGGTATTGTAACCTTTCCTGTTTTATCCACGGTTTCCTCTCAGGCTGTAGATTTCGTCATTGGAAATTTTGGTGGTAGAAAATGGAATTTTCTGTTATTTACCCAATACATAACTATTGGTTGTTTTGCGAGAAAAGTTTCACAACAGCCACATATTGTTAACTTAATGTTAACTTAGATAAAAAAAGAAAATGGGGCTATTATGGAGGTGCTGTGACATTTCCAGGAGGTGCTTTGGACCCCCTAGCGAAGCCCTAGTCAAATATGTAACTTCAGAAGCAGTAGAATTAGTTAAAGTTCAAATTGATTAAAACTTGCATATAATAGACTTAGAGAATAAGATGGGTAGATTGGTATCCACCCACCACCGCACTGAGCTCATGTCGTCCAATGACCACAGATCAACAAACGCATCACATCCGTTGGTGTCACCCTGGCAGCAGCAGATGTGACGGTACTGTAAAAGCAGATGTTCAGGCCAGACGAGCAGAGCCTCAGGAGAGAACTGTTTGTGAGCGTGAGAGAGCAAAAAAGACACTGATGGGAATGATAGGAGTGTGTCACTCGCTGTGTTTCACACGTACTTCAACTTGTGTGCACGTGTGTGTTTTCAGCAAAAGAAAACTTAAGATGAGCAGGTGTGTGCCACAGAAAGTTCTCCATGCATTTGGAGGTATATGAGCATAGCGGAAGCGGTGGCATGTGTTCAGGGAGATGACAGTTTCACACCAGCGTTGGCTTATTTCCCCGGATTCGCCCCCACACTGCAGGATGGCTCTTTACGTGTTATTTCCCAGCGGATCCTAATAGTGATCCTGGCTCATTGCTTGGCTCGGTTACAGCATGTTGGCTCCCCCCCCCCAGGCTGCTCCTCATGGGCGACCAATACACACACACACACACACACACACACACACACACACACGCAAACACACAGGTTTAAAGTGTTCATCAATCCAAACAGAAAGTGTTTGTGAATGCACTGGAACACACTCTTCTGTAGAGGCAGATGAAAGCAGAGCAGAAACATGCGTTTGCCTAGTCTACACATTCTGCTGCACATAAAGGAAATACACAACTTACACTGAATGTTCTGTCAATGCTTCTGTCAGTGTGGCATCTTTCACTCCTTTCTGTCAATCAGTATGTGACTATTATACAAAATGACCACTAAACTGCAAGCTATGTTTCTAGAAAGTTCCAGGAACGTCCTTCTGATCTGGATGAATTTGGTTCACTAACACCTCATAATGGGTATGGAAAGGCTTTAAAAGGGCTGGAACCACAGGATGCAAGTAATTGCATTTCCATTAGAAATATGCTTAAATATTTGTTATTCTGAGGCAGGTTTTTCTCAACATTTGCTATTCTACTAATGTTGGGGAAAAAAAACAATTTCACATATTTCTCCAAAATTCATGTCGCGATCCATGTTTCTGTGTGTTTATTTTTGAGTTTTCTGTGTGGTCCTGTTCCCTGTGAGTCTCTGTTGCTGCGTTTTTCCCCGTTGATCATCTCCCAGGTGTGTCTCGTTCCCTTGATTACCATCCATCCATTTTCTTGACACCCTTGTCCCTTGATGAGGTCGGGGGTTGCTGGTGTCGATCTCCAGCTGGCGTTCCGGGTGGGGTCACTCTGGACGGGTTGCCAGTCTGTCACAGGGCAACACAGAGACACACAGGACAAACAACCAAGCACACCTAGGGACAATGTGGACAGACCAATTAACCTAGCAGTCAGGTTTTTGGGCTGTGGGGGTGGGGGGGGGGGGGCACCATGCACGGGGGGAGCATGCGGGCTCCATGCGGGGGTCCGGGGCTGGGAGTTGAGCCCAGAGCCTTCTTGCTGCAAGGCAACAGCTCTACCAACTGCGCCACTGTGCAGCCCCCCTGATTACCCCGTGTGTATTTAGTCTCACCTGTTGTCTGTGTTCTTCGTCGGGTCCTTGTCAATTGTTCTCTAAGTCTGTTGGCATCAGTTAGTCAGCAGATGGATTGACGTAGCTCCACCTCAACCTCGTGACAGTTCACACTTGAATAAGTTTGATCACGTGATAAATTCTGCCAGTGACTGATGTAAACGGATACATGAGATGTATTCATAGTTCAGTCATGGTGATAGCATTCATCATCTAACAGCCATCAAAGGAGAGGCCGACATCTTATTCAGGTGATGCAGCAACAAGCCCCGCCTACTTGGGAAAGGCTACGTATGCAGCATTTTCGGTGAAATTGTAATCGGCCATTTTATAGAAGAGTTATGGACTTTAAAATGACACACAACTTTTTATGATCTGTGATGCTGTGAGAGCTCTGGTGGAGCCAGTTACACATTGTCCAAAGAAACCCCCAAAATCAACCATCATATTTCCACTACAGGCTGACATCTTATTTATGGTTTATCCAGTAGTAAATGATCATGTAACTTGTATGATGCGAAAAAAGTTTTTCCATTGCAGTTTTGCAAAATACATTTACTTCCATACGGCTGAAAACCCACCTCATGTCAGCAAATATTTTTTTATATTTTGTTTCCATTAAACAAATGTATTATTGGAAATGCATTGCACAATTCTACGGTCAATGGAAAGCAGATAGCATCATGCTAAGGCAGCAGGGTAACAAGCACTTGAACAATCGTCAGTCAAAACAGTCAGTAAAGGCCACAAGACACAAAGAATGTATCAAACAACACATGTTTAGCCATGTTTCTCAACTAGATAAAACCAGCTTGGACACTACTGCTGCTATTAAATGTAATTATTACTATGAAAATCACCAGGAATCACCTCCAAACAGACTCATCAAATGTGACTCAATGCAGTCATCGGGATTTTCATCAGATAAAAACTTTTACTATTTGGTGTAATCTATAAGTTAGTAGGGCCATATTAAGAAAAATGAAAATGAAATTAAGAGAATCTGGAAAAATCTTCTTAATAGAAGATTTTTGGTATTGCTGTGAAAGCCTGCAAATTAAATGTTTGTTTTGTGAGAAGCAGTTAAGAAGACATGCTTTGTCAATTTTAATAACGTACTGAATAACTGTGATTAAAATGCATAATTATGTTCAACCGTGAATTTAAACATTTAAACAAATGTGAGACTGATGAGAAACAATTGTTTAATTCATCTACAATCTACATCAGTGCACTGGTAAATAATGTAAGCTTCTGGATTCCAGTATTTGTCCCTGGCTACACTTTTTTTTCTTCAACAGACATAAAACACACACACACATGCACACCCACACACACAATGTGAAAGTGACAGCCTGCTAGCAGCCACAGTCTGCACTGAAACGAACTGCTTATGCAGTATTGGTCATGCCAAGAGGAGCCGTGTGCCAGTTTGTTAGTTATTTCTGCAAGCAACACGCTCCTTCAAAGCAGCCTGTTAGAATCAACATTCCCAGAAAAACAAGACTGGATGAGCAAAAATAAAACAGAAAAATATAAAACCACTGCCATAGCCCATGGATATTCTGCACTTTGCAGGTTTGAGTCTGTTTATCAAGTAAATGCTGCTCATCTTGGTTGCATAATAAGGGTAAATTATGTTCAAATCCAATTTTCAATTACAAAAAGTCTTATTGTTTTTTTTTCAACCAAGTTGAAATATCAATGAACAGGACAAATACAATTAATACATTTTATTTATATACATTTTTATGAGGTCAGAGAAAGACATTTATTAGAAAATGATTCTCAGTTACAGCCGGATTGTGAATCCTCATATTATGGAAAATGATGATGCACATGAAAAAGAAAACACTTTATTTGTGTGAGGTAATGTATGGAGAGGATTAGATTTTTCTTCTAAATCATTCTATACGTTTTCCAGACATATTCCTAAACATGTTAAATATTAGTTTATCAGGAAGATTAAAACCGTTGGTCAAAAACAGGCAAACGTTTCACCTTGTCATAATCTTTCTTTTTTTATTTGGTTCCTTTTCTTTCAAAACCACTCCACATTTTAGTGACTAAATCTTTTTCTAATCCTTAAAACATTGAAAAGTATTTAGATAAACGGTTTACATGGATTATTTTATCATAAATCCGTGGAAACCTTGAAATAAGAGGTACCAAAACATTACCCTAAAATCTGTCTTCTGAATGACGTTTTCACTCTTTTAGAGGGCTGGTTTATGGAAAGGTTTCATTAGCAAATGTCAAATTCATAAATATTTTTAAAGTTTCTACTCATTCTAAATATTTTTTATAGATGGCTTTCAAACTTGTCTGAATAGTTAACTTTGAGGTGTGCTAGTTTTTCCCACACCGTCATATTAATGTTGTTCTACGGTTTCCTTCATTTCTTCTGCAGGTGAAAGTTGATGAGTCAGATCTGATTATAAGCCTAGAACTGTGGCAAGACTACACCTTGACATTTGACATTTTTAGAATAATCCATCTTATCCACAATATAGTCTTATTTCAATTGTTTTTGTGGGTAATGTTGAAATAAAAAACATCCGTATCAAGAAAATATGTATATATTTTCAGAAAATACTAGATTTCTAAATACAAAAAAATCCTTGTAGTTTTGATAAGTGTTGTGTGTATTAACATTTTAGTGCTATTTGTAACATTGAAAAAAAAAAAGGGAAAATGTAACAGAGGAAAAAAAGTAGACTTGAGCTGATTTAGCAGAAACAAAAATCCTTTTCAGACCATTAAATCTAACAATTAAAGCAACTATGAATGTTAATCAAGGAAGAAGAACCAAGAAAGAAGAAAATCCTGTCAGATTTGCATCCAGGCAGCACACAGAGCCACCGTGACACATTACCAAAACATCCAGCCCTTTCTTCTTCTTTATTTAAATATATGTTTAAATCAAATCAAATAATAAGCGCTACTGCAGTGTGTAAGCAAGCAAAGTTGTAAAAAAGCCAGAACGACTCACTAACAGAGTCCTGTCAGAGGAAAGGGCCGTTGAAAAGAACCGGATGGTTCGTGAACATCACATCACATCAGTAGCGTAATCACATCCAGATAAACAATCAGGATAAAGGAGCAAATCTTTTTAAACTGCTCACTTCTCCAGCTAGATGTTAATTGTAACTTAATATTTAAATCTAAGGAGGTGCAGAAGCAGCAGGTAAAATAGGAGCGAAGAGAGAAAAATGGCAGTGGAGGAAAAGGAGGGAGGACATAATCCTCAGGTGACTGATCTGAGCCAGGAACAATGGAAACAATGGAGGGAGTGATGGATGAGGAGTGGCAGAGGTTAATTAACATCTGGATCCATGGTTTGCCAAACCAGCCCCACCAACAGTAGCCAATGTTTTCACAGCCACATTGGTGATATGTTACAAAATCAGTTATTTTTTAAAATTTGTTTATTAAACTGGTCTTTATCTGCAGGACATAGATCATCAATTACGTCAAACATGGTGACTGTCATCATCTGATTTACTTCAAAAGAAACAACATTGAACAAAATTAACTTTAAGATATACTGAAGAAACTTAAAAGCCTAAATATCTTCTGGTCAAATCAGGCGTTGTCCATTTTTTGTCGCCATTTTGTTATGTTTGATTTCATACTTGTAAACCATTAGCTTTATTTTCCATCTTAGCCATAGATACAGGACAAATTTGTTTTTAATTTTACAACAAAGCACATTCAGAATTAGGGTTCAAACCATAAAACGTACATCACAGGTGAAGAAAGGTTTATCCATTTATCAAACAAGATTTTTTTTGTTGCTCTGGATAAATTTAATTTTGTGTGATTGAGAGGCAGATCGGGCTATTCAGATAGTGGCTTTTTGATAGGGACTGATCTGAAACACTTATAATGTGAAGCCTTTTTCAACCATATTACTAAATATAGCCTACACAGTAAAAAGTACTGGGTTAAAAATAACCCAATTCGTAACCCAGCGCTGGGTCATATATGGACCGACCCAACGCTGGGTTGTTTTAACCCAACTGGGTTGGGTTGATGGTTTGACCCAGCACATTGGGTCATGGCAACTAACCAAACGTTGGGTTAAATTGACCCAAAATTGGGTTGAAACTCATAAATGGCAAAAGGATTTAACTTTTATAGCACTTTATCCAATCATTTTGACCACTCAAAGTGCTTTACACTGGAGTCACATTCACCCATTCGCACTCACACATTTGTACACTCATGCGCAGCTCAGTAGGCAATTTGGGGTTAAGGGCCTTGCCCAGGGGCACATCAACATGTGGCAGGAGGAAGCTGGAATTGAACCTACAGCCTTCCGATCGCAAGACCACTGGTCTACCTGCAGAGCCACAGTCACCACATATCCCAACACAAGGATTATTATACCACAATAGTTGGGTAAAAATATGTATTTACCTACAGTCAAAAATATTTTAAATAACCATAAAAATAAATATCAAATGTGTTCGAAATACATTCTATTCATTTATAAAGTCCCATTCACGTTGAAACTTAAACTTCTTTTTACTTATCATGTCTTATTTCAAAGTAGAAGAGAAGCCCAATATGCAGTCATGTTGAAAATGTAGGCTTGTGAAGAGGGGCGTGGCTTGTGAAAAGGGGCGTGGCTTCTTCCAAGTTTCGTCTTTGACCCAACCATTTGGGTAAATCTACCCAACACCTGACCCAACAGAAATGTTCAAGCTGTAGACTTCTGGTAAATTTCTGACCCAACTTTTGAGTTATGAATTTTGACCCAATATTTGGTCAAACTAACCCAACCTATGACCCAACAGCTTCAACCCAGAAATTTGGTTATGAAAATAACCCAGCATTTTTTACTGTGTACTTACAATTTCAAGACGTTGTGGACTCGCCATAAATTTGACATCATAAGAACTGATGATCATTGGGACTGGATGCCTGGGGTGGAAAAACATTTCTGGGTGTCTTTGCCTGTTTATGTTGGAAGTTAAAAAAATATTGTCAGAAAATGTCATAGA